>CABHPR010147556.1:52604-86051 GCA_902168415.1 Peromyscus melanophrys
ACACACACACACACACACACACACACACACACACACACACACACACACACAAATGAATTGTAATAAAATATTAAAAATAATTCTATAGTGCATTTATAGTATGACTATGGCACACAGGAGTCAACTTCAAGTCTAACAAAAGCCTGTCTCTGCTGTGTCACAAATGATGCCTGCTGTCACACAAAAAAAAGGAGCTGGGTGACAAACAACAGAATGGAGCTCACAGCTGTGATCACAAGTGACTATGTGACCGTCCTGTGTGATGCTATTAGTGAAATAGGCTCATTTTGTCCTACAGCATCCCAGCATCTCCCTGTGGGCATACGCCATTGGATAACAGATACCAGAAGAGGCTTGGTTAGTGTAACATGGGGAAGACTCCCAGGAAGTATAAAATTGATCGCATTAGCTACTTTTCTCTTGCTGTGATAAGATGCCATGACCAAGGCAATGCATGGAAGAAAGGACTCAGTTGTGTTTATGGTTTCTGATGGTTAAGAGTCAACCACGGCAGGGAGATGTGGCAATGAGAAGCAAGAATGGTGTCGGGAACACTGAGACCCACAAGCAGCGAGCAGACACTGCACACTAAGAGTGGCAGGAGACTTTGGAACCTCAAAGCCCATCCTTAGTGACAAACTTCCTCCACCAAGGCCACATCTCTTAAGCCTCCCTGAACAATGCCACCAACTGGGGACCAAGTATGCAAATGTCCAAGGCTAATGAATGGGAACAGCTCATTCAAACCGTCACAGTGACCAACTCACCTATTCAAATGATCAACTTTCAGTGCTGTGTTGGAGTTGGTTTTGTCAGGTTCAGGGACCTGACGCGCAGACAGGATGGGACAGTGCAAGGCCATAATTAAGACTTTCATAAAATAGGCTAAATGTTCTTTCTTTATCTAATCAATTTACCTATGTCTATCTATTTGCTTATTTTATACATTAACAAAATAAATTCACTTCGATTGGCAGCTATTACTGCAGCATATGGGAGAACTTTGTTTTAAATGCCATTTTTTTATCCTAAAACTGAAACCTAATAGTCAAACATCTGTTCTACCGACTATCTTCAACTTTCGATTTTACAGTATAGTCAATAGCTCTATGTTGAACACACATTTAAAATCAGTCATCGGTGTTACATTCATTTTGAATGCATATCAAGAATTGCAATGGGACCATGAAAGTTACATTTTCCATGAAATTTTAAAGATCTAAGGAAATTAAATGTCAAGTGTATTTGACAGTCCTATTTGCCTTTATTATAAATAAGAGCACCATACCTGGGTTATTTCTAGTGTGCCCAGTGACTAATGGCGTTAGAGTGATGCTGGCATGCTAGTCAACACACAAAGGCAGCCAAAGCAGCCACCCTGCATCAGAAGAGCTCGAGACTTTTGCAAAGGTTCCTAGGTATTACTATGTATGTTTAGGAGAGGAACACAAGCCATTCATTCTGTTCTATTTCAGAAAAATCAGTGCAAATAAAGGAAAGCAACTGGCTTCCAGAGACAAGACGGGGAGAGGGCAGGATTCTTCAGCCACATCATCATAGTAGGGATGGAGAGTATTGTATAGTAATTGGTAGTCATTAACAAACCCCATGTTCTACTACAACATGAAACTTTCTTGTATCAAACCTTGGGTGTGACTAACTTCCTCAGTGAGTGGCAGGGGTCAGGGTCCTTTGGGTATTAGAATGGCTTCTTGTCAACAAGGAAGCAGAGAGTGAACTGTGTTGTGAATGAAGACACTTCTCGGCCAGAGTTGGAAACAGTTAGTCTGATTAACACTTGAGGCTAAAATAATAGTCAGAAATCAGAGCAAGCCTCTGGTCATCATCGTCATTGTTGTCCTCCTCCTCCTCCTCTTTCTCTCCCTCCTTTTCTCCCTCCCCCTTTTCCTCCTCCTTCTCTTCCTCCTCTTCCCCCTTCTCCACTTCCTGAATCATGAAGCCATTGAAATTTACAACTTGCCTGCTCTGGAGTTTTTCTTTTTAAGCTTTAATAAAATTGTCCTCGAAATTTCTATGGAGTCAGTGTTTCAATTCTTTTATTTAAGGACATTAAAGACTCCAAGAAGCAACCCAATTTTCCCACTTAATATGGTGAAATCCAGATGGGTCTCCCTGATATTTGCAGCAATACAACTATAAAACAAGCGAACTGTAAATTGTTACTACCGATAGTATTTATACAAGAAAAATGAATTAAATATTAAATGCTTTATGATAAAGTTATAAACCTATGATTGTTTTTCTTTCCTTTATGATATTCTGAAATTTTATTAATGTGTATGATTATATGTATTTTGTATATGTAATATATGTATATAAAACACATAATTTTTAAATTAAAGAAGTCATTTTAAATAAGTTTATTTATCCTAGAGAGCCAGCTGAAAACAGGAATTACATGCAAAACTCTTCATTATCAGGATGCAGGAAATGCCCATTTAATTTCCAGTGCTTATTGAGATGAGGATGAATGTCACACAGGTAACATATTCCTCAGGATGATAGTACACAGAAGCAACATTGTTCTCCTCCAATATGACTAACAGATGAGACAGGATCAGAAAGTGACAAGACAGTCATCTCTATGTAACAAAGCACACTAGCCACATGTGGGGAAATTAGAAGGCAATGGCACAGCATCCCAAAACAACTCGGAAAGTTGAGTTAATGTAGGGCATCAAAATGAAAAGAAGAAACAAATGAAACAAATGAGAAATAAATAATCACGCCCCAAAGAGTAATTTAAATAAGTGTTTGGTGTGACTCTCAAGCTCCTCCAGGGCCCCAAACTAAGCACTTCATTAGACATTCTGTTCATTAGAATTAATTATTAGATGGAACTAGACACCATGAAACTTCAGAAAAATCACCCTCATAAATACAGTTCCTCTCTCCAGCCAGACTAGTAAAGAGACAGCAAGGATATCATGGAAGTCCATGGGACTCTTGCCCTGTGAGCTGATTGCTCCCAGCTGACCCCTTATCTTCTTTCCAAACAAGAACCTTATAGACCACTTTAAACTGAAAGATTAATTTGCTGCTTTGAAAACAGTTTCCAAGCTAAATGTGGTGTCCAGTTCAACACTTAAAGGTGTTTTTAAATCAAACCTCTGGAGCTGGAGAGATGGCTCAGCAGTGGTGAGCATTTGCTGCCCTCACTGGTGGCATGGGTTGGGTTCCGAGGGTGTTGGATACCTGTAATTCCAGTTCCAGGGTATCCAACACCTTCTTCTCACCTCAGGGGGCACCAGGTACACAGGTGCTGTGCCGATATACACACAGGCAAATAATCAAAAATTTCAAATAAAACTTAAAAAGCCAAAACTCTAGAAGTTGACATTTTTGCTTTCCTGTCCCTAGTTCAAACATTTAGGCCAAGTACAAATTAGGAAAAAAAATCATATTTAATAAGCTGAACATTCCTTCATTTTAAATGTGACCAGTTATCCCTTGAAGGACAAAATTATCTACAGGATTCTCCCCTGCATATGGAAATTATGTTGAATCAGTAGCTATCGTTTGGTTGTTGATTTTCGTAAAAATAGGTGTGTCTCCTCATTCAGCAGTAGATTATACTGTTTGCTCCAATTCCTCCTGTTTCTGACAGAAAGAGCTCTGAAACACTGTCTCTCCACCAGCTGTTTGGGGCTCATTGAGTTCCTGTCCTTGGAAGCATTCCCAAGGCTGGCCATTTTCCAGGCCCTTGACTTCCCCATGGGTTCAGTCTCACTCCATGGCTCCCTCTTCAGCATCTTTCCTTGCTTTCTATTCATGACTTTGCCTCCAAAATTGGCCACTGGATGGTCACTCTACTTTCAGACCTTGTTAAATCCACCCAGGTGAGGAATCAGCAGAGTTGAGAATGTAGCTAAGTTCTGCATATTACGGAAACTGGGAAGTCTCCATAGGGAAAAGAGCTCACCACAGCAGTTGAGGGGCATGGGGCTTGGAAGCAAGCTAATGCAAGCCACTGGCATTGTGTTGCTTTCTTTCAAGGATGATATTTTTATTTTTGACCATACTTCCTCTATAATTAACATCTTTACTCAAAACCATCTATTTTCTCCAAATCATTGCAGTTATTTTGGACATCACTGGCATTCTCATGCCCCATGGGACTGGTTCAGTACTCACTAGTGGTCAACCTGCAGGATAAGTCTTATTCTCTTCTCTTCTCTTCTCTTCTCTTCTCTTCTCTTCTCTTCTCTTCTCTTCTCTTCTCTTCTCTTCTCTCCTCTCCTCTCCTCTTCCTTCTCCTCTTTTCTCTTTTTCCTTCCTTTTTTTCTTTCTCCTTTTTCTCCCTCATCTCCTCTGCTCCCTTCTAGTACTGGAGATGAAATCAGGATTTTTCATAAAATAAGCCGGTGCCTGAACCTTTTTACATTTTAATGTTTTTTTAATCCCTTGTCCTTTTTATACTTCTTGAGAAAGTGTCCCTCTAAACACCCTAGACTGTCTTGAGCTTATTCCATAGCTAAGGCAGACCATGATCTTGTTATCCTCCTGCTTCAGCCTCCTAGTTCCTGGGATGACAGGCCTGCAAAATTCAGCCTAGGAGGGGTGTTTCTCCTCTTATCTCCATGGTTCACGATGCCTGGGACATTCATATTCTCTGCTGTGAGCATTTGCCCTCACTTGGATTCTGTGAACTTATATTTTCCCAGCCCCTGAGGACCTTATCACAATTAAAAAATTATTTTCCTGTTTTCCAAGTAAAGCTTCTTCTTCATTACAATTTATATCTTCACATATGCATGGGACATTCTTGTTAAAAAACACAGTTGTACAAAGACAGGCACTTTAACTTCTGGTCTGCATTCATGTATGGCTAACTGCTTGGCATGTGTTCCCTAAAAATAATAAAATTGTGATTCTGGAGCTTTGTTCAATTTGAATTTCATTCATCTTGATGTGTGGTGAGGAGTATTTTTCAGAATATCTTTTAAACTGTGATTGCTTTTGATTATATAGTAAATGGAAATGTTGAGCATAAGGCAGCAAAAGAGCCACAAGAATTAGGGATAGATTGACAAGAAAGGATTCAGGAAATCCAGGAAGGGGCTGGAGAGATGGCTGAGCAGTTAGGAGTATGGGCTGTTCTTCCAAAGGACCCAGGTTCATTTCCCACCACAACCATCTGTTCCAATAAAATCCCATGCCCTTTTCTGGCCTCTGTGGACATTAGGCATGTGATGCACAGACATATATGCAGGTAAAACATCCATACACATAAAAAAATAAATAATTACAAATTTAGAAAGAAAGCCACAAAGGTCCCACTAGCAAAATTTCTACCTATGTTTTGAAATAAAATTGAAAAAGTTGTCGAGAGCCGGAATTTGCTTAAAGTTTAGTCAGATTCTATCCTAAAATCAACTGTCTTCACGTATTGTTATCCCCATAGCCTTGATAACAGTAGGAAAAGTAAGGGCTCTTCCCAGACAGTAACATGATAGAGAACACTGGGTGTTGAAATATGATATGCAGAATTCTCTACATGTCCATGCTGTATAGACACTGCTATTCTTTATAGGTAAGTTTATAGATGGGTAAAAACATTGGATATTGTATGTATAATGCTATGTAATATAAGCAACAGTATTATTTATATCATATGTGCATAGTTATATATATTCACATATAATTAATAACAGATTATATAGAAAATATATATGTTAATATACATATTTATCTATATCACTTTTCTATAATATATCAATCACATATATCTACATATCTATCTTCTATCTATCTCTAATTTATCACTATGCTTTGTCTCTATCTCTCATCTCTCTCTATCTGGACTCTAGTTGGTGTCATGAATTTCTTAATTATTTTTAAGATTTATTTTATTATTTTTATAATGTTTTTGTATATGTATCTCTTTGTGGGTCTGTGCACATAATTGCAGGTGCCTATGTAGGGCAAAAGCTTTGGATTCCCTGGAGCTACAAGCAGTTACAGGCAGTTCTGAGCCTCCTGACATTGAGTATTAGGAATCAAACTCAGATCTTATAGAAGAACACTGAGATCAGTCTTAGCCCCAAGCCATCTGGTTGACTCCTGCTTGTGTTAGAGTGAAATAATGAACAATACATACACATCCTTCCTATACTCATACATGGTCATGGAAATCCCTGAGGACCAGTACTTGAGCCATCACCTACAGCTGAACAGTAGGTACCCTACTTTCCAATGTGTAAAACCTAACATTGAACATCTTTGGTTTCACTTTCAGAAGTCCTTAAGACCCCAACTAAGGAAACAAGCAGAAAATTGGAGATTTAAGCATATCTGTATCTAGTTTCTTAGAAGTTTCCAAAAGCCAAGATATGTTTGCATCCCTGAGCTGCTCATGTGATACAGCCATGTTCGCAGTGTTTTGTTCTTTATGTCCTAAAGGAAGGCCATCATAACGGCACATCTCTCCTGATACTTCCACAGTGCTGACAAAGGCTCCTGTCCTAGGACTTGGGAAGAACATATGTGATAACCTCTTATTTGCATAAAATTCCACAACCATTCACAGAGGTAATATTATTGCATTTCTGAAACAGTTTCTGATGGAGGTATAAAAACAAGCTAATTTGGTTAATACAAAATGTTCATGAAAAAAATCATACTGTTTCCTCACTGAAGGCCCAAGAAAAATGGCAGCATGGGAGGGGTCAACTTGGCCCCTTTTATTCTACTAAACCCTCATCCTACTTGCTATGTAGTATTCTGTCTGCAGAGCTGGGGGACAACCTTGGTGTCCCCACACACTTGAGAATGCAAGATGGCTTTGAGGCTGGATCTCTGAGTGAGTGGAGCTTTCTAAACTGTCTGGGACTCAGCCAGTCACAAGCTAATCAGGACTTGACCTTCCATGACAAGATGGCATGCATCTTCAGGGGCTGAGGGTCCTAAGTGGCACTCAGGGACCTTAACACTGGGCCAGGTTAAAAAGCAATTAGCACTCCCAGTAGGGGCAATGTCACACCAGTATACTCAAGAGTCAGGATAAGGATCAGAGTCTATGGTGGGTTTAATTTTAAGGTAATCATAGTAATATCCTAGGCCCTGAATTCACAGAAAAATGTACAAGCCAAGCTATATTATAAATGACAGCAGGGCATGAGAAGCCATCCTCAGATAAGAACAACAGCACCCCACATTGATTTTGCTCTGCAAATCCAGGAGGACTCTATTGGCTGCCCTGACAGTTCAGACAGGAGAGGGATAAGCCTGTCACCAGGGGGCTTTTGTGTCCGCCAAGCCTCTTTGCTGACACCCTCTCCATCTCATCGGGACAGCAGTCAATGGATTAAGGGATGCTCTGTTTACTCGGCTCCCCAGGACCCATCTCGATTTAACACCTACACAGGGGAGGTGTTTGAGAGGAAATGAATGAGAAAGAAGCCTGGTAAGAATGTCTAATAGGGCTTGGCTGCTTAACACAGGCCAAATCAATAATGCCAGCGTTGCCAGAAGCTTTCTCAGAGGAGGCCATTGCCTAGCATGCATAAGGCCTGCACACTGCACCATTCACAGACTTTCTTTTTAAGTCTCACAGCAGCTGTGGTTAAGAATCCACCTCATTCTAAGATGAACAAACATGTCATTGGCTAACATAATCTAGTCTTTGTTATGCACTCGGTGATCCGGGCATGTCTCTTTCAAAGCTCTATTGAGATACTTATAGATTCAGAGACCGTGACGTTTGATTTCAATTTAGAGGTGGAAAGCGGCCAGGTGTGTCTAACTTATATCGTCAGACAGCAACTGTAATCAGTTCCTTCCCAATTTGTCTTTGTTTTGTTTCTTTCTTTAAAAAACAAAAACAAAAAACAAACAAATAAAAAACCAAAAAAAAACTATATAAGAATTTTTTTTTATTTACTTATTTTTAAGTCAGGGTCTCATGTAGCCCAGGATGGCCTCAAACACACTATGATGACCTTGAACTCCTGATCTTCCTGCCTCTGGCTCCTGGCTCCCGAGTGCTAGCATTACTGATGAGTACCACCATGCCCAGTTGCTACAGTGCTGGGAGGAGACCCAGGGTCTCTTGCATTTAGATAAGCTCCCTGCCGGCCAAGTTACACCATAGCCACATTTCCTTAAATTTTCTCTAGCATGTAAGTTGTCCTAAAATGTAAAGTAATCATGGTGAAAGGGAGTGGAAAGAATAATATTGTTTCAAGTAGAAAATATGTCCAAAGTATCATTTGTGTGTACATTGATTCTCCAACCCCAACCCCCACCACCACTAGTGTGAGAACAGAGCAATGCAGCCCTCTGCCAGGCTAAAACTGTTGAGGTCTTTAAGTTGTTGAATTGCTTAAGCAGGTGTCCAGCAGATTGTTACCACAGTCTGGTGCTCTCTGGACCAAGTCCACATGAAACACTCAATCAAATGCCTATGAAGGGCAACATCCCCACAGAGTCACCAAATGTGCCTGTCACAGTTCACTCACAGGCCCTGTGTTAGTCTCCATACATGGCTCTTAATTCTCCCCATGCAACTTCCTACTCACACAGCATGCATTTGACCCTGACATAAATAAAATCATTGTCCCCATAAGCATCTACCTAAAAGGAGCCCAGCCATCATTGACCAGACACTGAAGGAACTTTGCAGTAGATGGAAGCCTCACTCCAACAGGAAATAATAATGAGGAGAAGTAAGAAAGAAAAGAATTCTGCCCAAAGTAATAAATATCAGCACATTTAACATCATCTATTCTGACAGGAGAGGAGGGTGACCTTCTCTACTCAATGCCTGTTGCATTCTGTGGCAGTGTATGAGAACCTTGTTCTGAGCTACAAATAAAACTGCCTGAGAGGACCTGGGACTTCTTTTTGTCCTTCCTCATCCCTGCCATATTGTGGTGGAACCCACAGACATCACCCTAATCTACACAGCCTAATGACTTAAAGAATTGATGACAAAGACTGGGTTTGCACTATGCCAGGCACAGAGAATCGGGTAGCACACATTCTCCTATGCATGGAGCTCAGAAATGTTATGTTAACGGCGGCAGATCACCATGTTCGGTTAACAGAGAGAGGGACAAGAGGATGTCGGGGCCAGGCTAGGAACCTTCAGATGTTTCCTTTAGAGTCTAATACACAGTAACTATAGCCAACAATGTCCAGGTCAAATCACCAAAGACGCTGATTTTCAATATTTTTGTCATTAGGAATTGATGGCATTTAAGATGATGGACATGTTAAATAGTTTGAATTAATAATTCCACACTGAGCATAATAAAATCATGCTAATTATTATCTATTAATTAAAAATAATGAAGCTCACCCCTGTAATGCTAGAAAATATGAGATTAGCCTGGGTTATATAGTAAAAGGGTGTCTCAGAAAATGAAGCCAAAATACTACTCACACTAACACTAAATTTGTCAAAAATCTTGGCTTCAGAGCTAAAATTATGCCTTACCAAGGACTCTACCTTCTTCATTGAATTTCTTCATTTCTGTTGTGCTCAGAGTGTGAAATGTTCCTGTAAGCTCATGTGTTGAATACCTGGTCCCCAGCTGGTTGTCTCTGCTTTGGAAATCTGTGGAAACCTTGAGAGGTAGAGTGTGACTGTAGGAACCAGGTCACTAGGGTATGACTGGAAATGTCTTCACTGATCTTAGTCTTCTCTGTTCTCTTGATTCCAAGAAGCTACACAGGGATAAAGCTGCCTTGCTCTACCATTCCTCTTCTTCATGATGGCGATCTGAGACCTAGTGTTTTCAACTGTAAAGCCCATTCAGTGGCACTTTCCCCATGGAACCATCTCCCTAGTCCCTGCTCTTGTGTTTAGGCATATCCATCCCTCTTCCAAGTCTAGTTTGAAAGGCTGCACATTGCATGCTTTTATGTATCTGGCAGTCTTAGAATGGCAGAACTAGGGATGGGGCGGAAGGAGGCTGCACCAGTACAGAGCCCCCTGAGAAAACCAAGGTCTCTGTGCTGATGGAACAGGTGTGATCTGTGTGATGGTGGAAGGAGGGGTATAAGAATTGACTCCCCATAGAGCCAATGAGCACAATCACACACATCGTCTCCCAGGAAGGCCAGAACCCACTGGTCTGTCCAAGCTCCTTCGATGATCCTGCAGCCAAGTTCCTGACTACAACATTGCACAGAAGTCACTTGGGCCATTACCATGGGGGAGTATGAGCTGGAGAGGGTCTCAAGATTGTTCTAGACTACTTGTTTTTTCCTGTGAGTACATAATTACCTCAACAAAGTTACGAACAATCCTGTTCAACAAAAGCCATCATGCACATCTTGGCTTGACAAATAGAAGGTTCATTTCTCTCAGCCCCAGATAATGACATTCTCGGCAGGTTCTCCCCACCCCACACATTGATCTGTACATGTATTGAAGCAACCTGTGTTTAGAAGCATCCTCAGACTCTACCCTACACTTGCCACTAGATCTTCTGTCCTAGGTACAACAGCCAAAATTGTCTCTAGAGAAGCCCCTGGGTGGCGAAATCACCTACCATACAGGACCACTGATAAAGGGGAATATTTAGAATACTAATACTAATAATTTATTTGACCAAAAGATTGTTTTCCATAGTTAATTAACCTAGAAATTTGACTTTTCTGCCTAAACATTTAAATAACATGCTGAGAAAAGTACATACACATTCATGTTACATATTGGGTTTCTTTGTGTAAGACTGAGGTCTTTTGTTAAAGTTCAGAAGCAAATGGCTTTCCTTCCAGTAGCTATTTATATAAAAATTGAGAATAAGCAGAGACAATAAAAGTTCAGGAGCATTTGGCTGGCAGAACTCCTGGGGGTGGGGATGGCCCTGCCCTTCAGAACTTGCATTTCAGAAGGTAGGCTTGGGGAAGGAGGCATATCCTGAGGACTTGGGGTCCGCACCTTCCTTATGATGTACACTACAGTCCATAAGGTTTGCAATACATAAGGTTTGGGGTCAATAAGCTGTACATAGTAAAGACTTTGAATTCCAAACTTCTAATTTACAAACATTCCTTAAACCTTTGGCTGTCTAAACTGAGATAAAATGGCTGTTGTGGTTGATAAAGCCAGGGTACCATAGTAAAGGATTAACATAATTATGACTATTTCATTCCCTCCCCAAAGATGAAATTTGATAGACAGAACACACCTGGATAAGATTATTTCTGGAACCAGTTATCTTTGTAAATACAAGGATCCTGGCTAATTGAAGTTTTAATACCATGTATATTATACATGTACATCTTATTTGCATTTATCTAAAAATGATAAATAATATACACCTCAGATAATTGCATGTCAGAGAAAGGTTTGGCATTCAATGTCCTCTTACTGTGACAGATGTTCAGGAACTCTAAGCATTCCCTCTGCATCATGGGCTTTTGAATGAGGCTCACTATACTGAAAGCTATGATTTACAGTCCCCCAAAACATAGCAATATTTTTGAAAACTAGACTTATCATTATTTCATTAAAATATTAAAGTAGTTGAGTTGATTTATGAAACATTGATTGAGGTTTGCCTGCTCAAATCACACTACCCAAATCAAGAAATATATTATTACAGTACAAATTGCTACTAGTTTATATTTTAATATTTCCATCATTTCTGGCAGTAATACAGGAATATATAAAGCTGTAGTTGTAGCTTGCATGTGTCCTATACTCTTAAAGATCACACAGTCATACCAAATTAATTCACGATAGTATAGTTGTTTCTTTTTTTTTTTTTTTTTTTGGTTTTTCGAGACGGGGTTTCTCTGTGTAGCTTTGCGCCTTTCCTGGAGCTCACTTGGTAGCCCAGGCTGGCCTTGAACTCACAGAGATCCGCCTGCCTCTGCCTCCCGAGTGCTGGGATTAAAGGTGTGCACCACCAACGCCTGGCAGTTGTTTCTTAAAGTAATTGATGTGATATATATATCGCACATACACACCTGTGTGACAGTGTGCCTATGCCTGTGCATGTACATGCAGAGGCCAGAGGATGATATCACATGCTCTTCATCCATTTTGGTTTTATTCCTTCAACACAGAGCTAGGCTTCATGCCAGTGAGTCCCAGAGAGTCTCTTTTCTCTATCCCCCTCCACAGCATGAGGGGGATATGTGGCCTCACCTGGAGTTTTCTATGGATACCAGGGAACTCACTTCCTTATTCTTATGTAGCAAGTGCTCTTACCCACTGAACCCTACCCTGGCCCTTTCAAGTAATTAGCTTATTTAATTAGCTGGAGAAGAAGAACAGAAACTGCAGAGCCCAATGGGAATTCTAAAACTATATAATCACAGATTTGGGTAAAAGGAAGCTAGAGGGTCATGTCACTCAGTCCTTTATTCTAGAGATAAGGAGTTTGGCTTCAGGAATGTCCCATTGTCTTCTAAGACCTGACACTGTCATGGTGGAGCCAGAGCAGACACACTCGGGATTACTTCACAATGGGTCAAAAGTGTAAGTGTTTGCTTTGGAAAACTGCCAGCTCATTAATCCACTCTCATTTCCCACCAGCAGAATGTCTTCTCAATGAAACAAATATGAAGTTAGATTTGCAAAATACATCAATGTATTAACTTTTCTTTTCCAAGGAATCATCCTCAATTTCCACAGCTTTAATATTCTGTGAGTGTAAACTCACCTAATTCCCATGGTAAGGAAATAGCCAGGGAATTAGGACAAAATGCAATGGAAATCAATGCCCTGCCTATCACAGACACATCTGTATATATCCCAAATAGATTTGTATACCTAATAATGAGGAAACATATATCTGCTTTGTTCTTTTTCTCATGATGCTTGAATTTTATCTGTAAAAATAAGAATGAGACAATCACACTCAGG
Organism: Peromyscus melanophrys; assembly: GCA_902168415.1. Lineage (NCBI taxonomy): Eukaryota > Metazoa > Chordata > Mammalia > Rodentia > Cricetidae > Peromyscus > Peromyscus melanophrys. Next base: position 65,452 of record CABHPR010147556.1, read on the forward strand.
ATGTTTGCCTGATGTACATACTTTATAATCCATCTCACTAAGGGCTAGACAGCGAGAGGATCTGAGAGCCAGGCTGTGCCCAGTGGTGAGGGCTGTAACTAGCTTATAGATTGGTAAGGATGACTCTGTAAGGTGACCTTGATGGGCTCCAGGTCACCTCTCTGTTGGCGTACAAGTCTGTTGTTCCCAATCTGTGTGGTTACGGGGTAGAATAGGTGAATGTGCCAGAAAGATGATGTCAGAGAATCTCCCCTCCTTCCTATTCTGAATACAGTCTGGCCTTCAATTTCCTCACTGGTGTGGTCCTCTCCACAGCCCGATCTTCCCTCAGGAGAGCAGGATTTCAGGTCAGCTTGGGTGAGAACTAAGCAGGGCATGGAACTGAAGTGAAGAGCAAGTGCCCTCACATGCCCTGGGTCACCTTAGGTGCAACGCCTCAGAGGCTGAGAATCTATTGCTCTGAAACCACGGACATAAAAATATTCCCATTCTTATTCAAACTGAGAAATTTGCATCTATCCATTCAGCCATGTGTGGGCACTGTGCAGTTAGGCCTGTGGCAGCTGCAGCTGTGCTAAACATAAGGCTGTTTTTATTGCCATTAGCCATTAACAACTACTAGGGATCGATAATAATTCACAGGAGAAGGCAGCTGGGGAAGATAGATGTCTGTAGAGTGGCTTTCATATAAGCATGAGGATCTGAGTTCAGATCCTCAAACCTACACAAAAAGCCAGGTGCCCTGGCATGTGTTTGTAACCCCCAAAGTTGATTGGCCAGTCAGCCTGGTCAAATAGACGAGCTTCAGGATCAATGAGAGTCCCTGACTTTAAAAGTAAAGATGGAGAATGTGACCTTACCCTCTGGTCTCCACATACCCACAAGCACCCCCCCCCCCCACACACACACACACTTTATGGCAAGATCCACTTAGATTACATGTAAATAATGTACCATTTTAAATAAGGGAAGCATCAAATGTTGTGTCTTAAATCTGGATCACTATATCACAGAAACAATCCCCCATGGACATAGCAGAAGGCTGTGACTTATTTATGATGTCACACCCAGCACATTAGATTCTGTCCCTCTATCTGCCAGCCATCTGTAGATCCACACAACGACCATGATGGAGATGAAAGCCTGCCTCCTATGTAATTGATATTTGATTAATATTTTAAGTCATTAGAGCACTTGGCACATTCCTTAAATAAAGCTAGGTTGTATTCTCAGTAGTATATTTTCTAAAACGTAATTCCTTTAAAAATTGATTCTTTGTACATTTATTTATTTTTGTGGGTGTGCTTGTGTGTGTAGGCATGTACATGCCATAGCACACATGGGAAGGTCTAAGAACAATATGCCAGAGCCAGTCCAATAGTTGGATTTTTTTTTATTCTTTGGGGGCCCACCACCCAGCTCCCAAATAAATACATGACCTTAAGCTTGGCTTGGTTCTAGCCAGCTTTTCTAGCTTAAATTATCTTGTTTCTCTTTAACTACATTTTACCTCTGGGATTTTTACCTTTCTTTATTCTATGTATCTTTCTTTCCTTCTTACTCCATAGCTGACTGTGTGGCTGGGTGGCTGGTCCCTGGTGTCCTTCTCTCCTCCTTTTCTTGCTTCTCTCTCCTCTTTTGAACCTAGATTTCTCTTCCTATTTATTCTCTCTCCCTGCCAGCCCCACCTGTTTCTCTCTCCTGCCTAGCTATTGGCCCTTCAGTTCTTTATTAGGCCAATCAAGTGATTTAGGCAGGCACAGTAACACAGCTTTACAGAGTTAAACAAATGCAACATAAAAGAATGCAACACATCTTTGCATCATTAAACAAATATTCCACAGCATAAATGAATACAATACATCTTGAATTAATATTGCACAACACAGTCCTTTCCTACCACTATGTGGGTCCCAGAGTGGAAACCAAACTTGGATCTTCAGCCTTGGCAATATGTACCTTTACCTACTACACCAACTTTCTCTCCCCTCAGATATATTTTTAGTAAATAGTAGACCATTACTATGAGCTACAATGTAGCAAATATGCCTGCAAAAATGTGTTCATAAAGCACTTCATCATAACATCTTATTGTATATAGAGACTCAATTAGCCAAATAGCTCAAGTTTCAGTGGTAAAAATTTTTATAACACTTTGATATTAACTGGCAGTTCTTCCACCATAACTTCACATATCTTTCAGTATGGAAGCTGGCTTAGGTGTGGAATGGTTGATTTTACAGAGGAGAGAATCTGGAGATTAAATTATGTGCCAGGCTTGTATGCAAAGGAAGAACAGACCTGAAGCCAGATATCCTCAGTCTTAAATCTTCTTATTACTTTTTTTGGTAAGAATAGCATTCATGAGACCACTCTCCTAGGAAGTATTGAAGCTGGCCGTATGGTGTCTTTAACCATGTCCCCACTGTGTGTCACAGAGGTCTGGGATTCCCTGGGGCAGAAGTGTTATGCTCACAGCCAGAACTTCTCCATTTTCTTTTCCCATCCTAGCCACTGCTGTCTGCCATCAGTTCTCAAGCTGACCAATCTAGAGTCTGCTTCTCTCAGTGGAACTGTGTAATATCTACCTACTCTAACATGATCTGACGGCATCTTCCATGAGTGTCTGTCAAAGATCACATGGTTTTCGATGAAGATGAGTTTCTAACAAGCATAGCTACTGACAACATCCACAAGCCACTGTGGCCTGGGCATCTACATGAAGACTGTGTATCTGTGATCTTCTCTCTTCCCCACCTCCTTTGTGCATCTGGGACCCCAGCTGCTTCCTTCCCTGTTCTGTCCTAACCTCTGCACACATCCCAGCAAAGGTGAAGGTTCATTTTCCTTCTTATGACACCACATGTGCACAGCTGAGTCTAGAGATGGCCACATTCGAATCATCCACATTAGGAAGGAAGTGCCTTTGTCTGTCAAAACCAAGAAGACCTCAGAGTGAAGGAACACAAGACAGACTTCTTGGGAGATACTTACATTGCAAGCTCATATTTACTTTTCAAAAAGAGGGCAATATCGTGTGGATAAAGCCAGCATTTTAACCTGCTGCTTTCACCTCCCTCAAATTCTTATTTTAGATGTAGAGGACAGAAGAGATCTCACTCTTCCTCTCGCACAGGTGTCAGAAAACAACATTGCACCCAGTTCCTGGGAGTCCACACATCTGTTCATATTCCCTCTGCCCCACCCCCCAGTGGTGGAGTAACCATCTCTTTGTCCCCAAGGTCTACATTCAGCCACAACTCATTCACTCAACTTTTCTCATCAATGTCTTGTTCCTTCATCTTTAACATGATATAATAAATGCCAGAAAAGCACATTTCACACCTTGCTTCTCTCCCTTAATTTGAAGACTGTTTGTTTTGGGGAATTGCTTTTTGTATTCATCATGGATAACCTTGGTCTTCTTCCATCTCTGCCTCAGGTAAAGTGCCTTACAAACTGAAAGGATAGCCTTGTAATCTCCAGGCATGAAATGTTGACTTCGAGAATCAGATGATAAAACCCTTTCCAAGCTTGGAACATGATCCTTTTCTTTGAAGCTTTAATCCAAAGCCATCTTCCACAAAGACCTTTGTCCTTGGGGTCCAGCTGGCATCTGGGGAAGCAGTTACCGTAGCAGATGTTTCTCAGGAGGGTTCATTTACAAAAACTTCTTACTGCTGAAGTGCCCAGAGTCTTTGCCTTCCATGTACTGACACAAAACCTCTGAGTGACAGTTTATGGCATCTTTTATCTAAATCGACACACAGAGTGGATTTTGTTTTGTTTTGGTTTGGTTTTTTTTTTTTTTTTTTTTTTTTGGTGGGAGGAGGGAGCACTTTTTAAGAAGTACTCCCCTCTTCCCTAATTTTACTAACTAGTAGCCACCTCCTTAAAATGATGCAGTCTATGATCTAGTGAAACATAGCCAGGATTCCTGCACAAAGACAAACCAAAGCCATTGGCACGGCTTCTCACACTTTAGGCTGTACTAAGGATCTTCAATAGATTATTCTGAGTCACCTAATGAAGAAACTTCAGCCAGAGGGCAGGTGGGAACATGGTATCACAGCTCACAAGTGAGCCTTTTGGCTTTTCCTTCAATCTGAATACACTTAGATTTAAACCTTCAATTGTATAGTCAATATAATGGTTAATACTGGTTGCCCACATGATAAGCTTCAGAATCACCCAGGAAAGGGGTAGGTGGGATGAACTAAGGGACATTTCTGTGAGGGAGTTTGCAGATTGGGTTAAATGAAACAAGAAAACATCCTAAATATTGGTGACACCATTCCATGAGTTGCTGCCCTAGATGGAATAAAAGAGAAGGTGAGTTGGGTGCCAGCATCCATGTGAACAACAACTTTACACTCCTGTCATTATGCCTCTTCTACCATGATGGACGGTATCCTCAAACTGTGAACCAAAATCATCCCCTTCCTTCCTTAAGCTGTGTACGTCGGGTATTTTATTGCAGCAAAAAGGAAAGGACCTCACACAGTCTTAAGTTTTCCTGCTCTCTTTGAGAAGCCCCAGGGGCTGGATCCCTCTTGGTTTTCATGGCTTCTAGTCTTGATATGTAGAAATGTGGTCTCTGATGCTGTTGTAAGAAGCATTCTAAGACAGCCCTGCATCCTGGTATCTTCCTCGAGGCCATCAAGAGATCTCTTCTAATCAGCTAACAAGCAAGGAATCATCATTAGGATAATCCTTAGCTATAATCCAAGCAGCTTTGCCATATAACACAGGCTGATGGACCATAGAGCCACTTGTCCTGCTCATAGGTCCTAATGCATGCATATGAGGTGTTCCCACACAGCAGACAGCTCTGTCCCCATCCTTGGTAGTACAGGCTCTGATATCTAAGCCCCAATGGTTTGCTACAAAGAGCCATAGGTTTGCTTTCAAACCTGATGTATCAATACCAATTCTGATTCTGTACATATGAAATCTACTTTCACTTAGAGTATCTAACTATTTTACAACAGATTTACAAATATAGGCTTTGACTTCAAGTTCTAACAGCTAAGTGATATTGCTACAATTTGATCTGTGCTGGGTTTCTCATGGGCCCAGGTACACAGAATATAGACTCAGCATCAGAAACCAGGTGCACTTTTGGCCAATATAAGTTGGTCCAAGTTACCTGTGAGTAAAGGATGTACATGACCTCAAAGCAGGGCCTCTTTGAGGGTCAGCATTAGTGTGAGGTAGGATCCTGGTTCCTGGTAGAAATTGAGACATGGTGGCCTGGATGGAATGAGGTCTGTGCTTTACAAGCATGAACTGCCACCACCATCTAGTGGCAGTGGTTGGAAGTTAGTCATACAGTGACTGTTTCTGGTTCATGATCTTTTGCTATTCACAAGATTTCTCCATTCACAGGGAGCATTTCAAACCTCATAAGATGTCGTTTAATAAAACATAAATATGATGCCTGCTGTGTTCTGTAATAGAGCACACATATTATTTTGGATAATTATAATACAAAATAGCCCAAATTAAATCCTTAGGTGTTTAAGATGTTGGTTCATATATGCATGGGAAATTCTGTTTTTAGTCACTAAAGAATAACACAGATAGCACCAAGTTTGATCTAGAGAAGTCCACTATCCTCAGGATGTAACTGTGGCATATGCAAGTTTTTTTGGTTAGATCATGTAGCCTCATTTGTTTCTGATAAATTTCAGATTGATTTGTAATGCTTAACATCTGCACAATTTATGCATCGCTTCACACATTATCAACAATGAAAGGGTTTTTAAGTTGTAAGCTGTAGCTGGAAATTTAGAAATAAAGAGCAAAACGATGTAAATGCGTCTTACTTTGGCACACATGCAACCAGCTCTCATAGAGTCAATAAACACTTCTAAAGATCAATTTAGTACTGCCTCTCCCATATTTCATAAAGATACTCCCTTTATTAACCTTGGGTATAGTATATTTTAATAAATATTCCTCAACTGCAGTTAATTTTTTCACCAAATTCATTGTTTTCTTCTTCCATTTTAGAGACACAGAAAGCAGCTTTTCTGCAAGAACATGTCATGAGCCACGATGCACACAGTAGCTGGGGTGACCTTCGGAAGCTTACGTTCTATCCTAACCATACCTCTTTCTAAAATGAAATTGTAGCATCTCAATGAAGTCAGGATAAAATCCAAACACCTCAGTCCAACCAGAAATACCCAAAAGGGCTTCCTACTTCCTTCCTCACCAACTTACCACCCCTTGTGCTTTCTCTCAACCCCATTCCTGATGCCTGTTAACAACAAGACAGAAGACAACGCCTTTGTCTCTCATGCATGCAGCATGCCCAGCTCTTCTAGCTGCAAGGCTTTAATCTTTCTGGCCCGCAGGACCAGAATGTCCTTCTGGAAGCTGTATCTCCTGAGTGGTTAGCCACCAGCCTCATTGTCACAGAGGATGCCTGTTGCTAAGTCAAGGTACCAGCACCCCAGGCATTTCCAAACATACATTATCTACTGGAGGTACCAGTTAATCTGTCTCCAGGTTTGTGTCTCCACTCACCAGACCCCGACTGTGATGTGGAATGTATGTGTGCTCTCCAGTCCACAAGTCTAGGCCCAAACATGTGTAAGAGAAGCTGGACTGCACTAGGTGAGGTGAACCAAAACATCTCATTTTGTACCCGTGGGTGATGGTAGAGTTCAGGGGTCACATGACTTGAGGTGATCGTGTCAGACATTAGACACCATGTGGGTGGGGTGTTGATATTTAAAATGTATAGTACCTTGAAAATGAAACTCTGGATATTTTAATACTGAATTAGCATGGAAAATAATGGGTTGCATTATGACTTATTTTGCTTTTGTGTTTTGAGATAGGGTCTTGCTATGCTGGTAAGATGGTCACTAGATAGCCCAGGCCAGCCTTAAATATTTGCCAGCCCTCCTGCCTTGCTTCCTGAGTGTTGGATTGCAGGGATATACCACCACACCTGGCTCGTTATGAAATTTTCAGACATATATATCGTTCTACTTTATCCATGGCTCTTTCATTTATGCAAAGGGAAAAATGAAAAGAAAAAAAAAAAACAACCCTAATAGATCCAGAAAAAGGAAGGAAAATCAAGACTCGCTGAGCCACCACGGAAATCTGTAGGTAATTTTCCTCCACCATAAGGACTCAGAAGACAATTTTTCCCAATTCAGACACAATTGCTCCATGAATCAACCATAACGACTCTGTTTCTAGTAAATTGTTCCAATCGAGAAAATCCTCCTAAATTTCCTCTAGGCACACAGCATACATGGAGGAGAGTGGTGATGCAGTGACCCAGTACCGAGCTATGTGGCTGTCTCTGCTCCCTAGCCCTTCCAATACAAGCTGTTGGTATCTGTGTTGTCCACAGTCAAGCTTGTCTTACCTGGAATTTAAGTGGTGTCAAATGTAGCACAATGATGGTTTGGGACAGGAAAAAAATGCATTTCTCCAATGTTTGGAACTTAGTAAACTTTGAATTTTAACCAAAGTGTGATTTAACTTCCACCCAAAGGAATGTTCTCAGGTGGCCATGAAAGTTAATGAGCTTGAGCAAGGCATGGACACTTCCTGTTAGGAAGACCCAGGGCTCTGACATCCCTACTCTACCACAATAGTGTGCCATTTGTTACTCACCGAAGCATCCCGATTATCCTGTATTCCCGTATGCACACACAGACTCATTTTGTCATACCAGTGTTCTCTCAAAACTCCAACCTAGACTCTTACTTCCTATGAAAATTTTCATTGTTTTCTTTTGTGGGGCAGCACAGCATCCGAAGTAATCCAGGATGACTCTGTACTCACTGTGTAGCTAATGATGACCTTCTCCCTGCCTTTGCCTCTACCTCCCTCATGAGCACTTTGATTATGGGCATAGGATATCATATTCACTTTTGTTTGTGTTTTAGGATTTGTGTGTGTGTGTGTGTGTGTGTGTGTGTGTGTGTGTGTGTGTGTGTATGTATGTGTGTGTTAGTAGAGAATCAAATCCTGGACTTAGTGAGTGCTGGGGAAGTAGTCAAAAAACTGTCCTACGTCCAGAGACCTTAGATGATTGTAAGAACTGCAGAACTTACCTCATAACTCATTGCTCATTACATGGCATGGAGATAGTAATTCTTACTTCCATCCTTGTCCTCACAGTTTCCAGGGTGATTCTATCCCTGGTTCTCTTGGATGCCTGATCTAACCTGATCTAACCTGAGATTGGTAGCGATTGGGCAAGTTGGGAGGCTGGCGAGGAAGGCAGGCTGCAGAGGCCTGGAGACATATGAGGCAGAGAGAAGGTGAAATGCCATGACCTTTCACCCAGTAATTAGAATCAAGGAATCTGTATTTTCCAAGAACATAGCAACATTAGGAGAGACAGGTCATGGGGATAAACCCAGTCTGTATCCACTTGAGACCACATGAAGCATTTACATGTAGAGGCCAGGTACACAATTAACTGCATATGTCTGGGCTTTAGGAAAGTCTCCAGAGAGAAAGCCTGGGAAATACTCAGCCTGCAACTGTGTTTGGAACTTCCAGACCAAAGTAATGTAAAAGGGAGGAATTGGGGATGGAGGCAGCCTCAAGTAACCCTGTGTTCACTATGAGGGCGAGAGAGCTGATACAGTAAGGAAAACTAGGAAGCTGTTCCCAAGGACGCCTACCAAGAGCTATGTGCAGGCCAGGGACAAGAGCTGAGAATGTTCCTCCCACTATGATAGCATGGAGACTGGACACAGTGGCCCAGGGTGACTTTGGTGGTGACAAAGGCTTCACCCAGCTGGGCTCAAGGGAGACGAGGGCAGGGTCTAGTGACAGAGCACAGCTAGCTTTTGAGAGCTAATTTTCTAAAGAGAAGTAAATGGTTGGAAGAAGGAAATGGCTGAAGTCTGATCATCCAAGATGTTCTGCTCGTCCAGAAAGCAACTGCTCGATGTAAATACAGATGCTCTGGGATTTACTGACTCATAGTTCATCCGAGTTACAGCACACTCCCCTCTAATGTGTCTTCTTGTTCTTCAGTTGGTTTTTTTCCTTCATTTAAATTTAACAGGCCATTATAAAGTTAATTCCAAAATACACTGTCACCTGAAAGTAGACTTATGTCTGATATTGACATTGGACAAAACCTGTCTAGGAGGTAGCAGATTCTGTTCGCTCTTACTGTTATAATACAGGTTCTAAGGTGACATAGGAGGGGTCTGGGTACACTGTCTGTCTGTCTGCTTAAGAGTATGCATGCATATGTGTCTGTGTTCGCAATTAAGCTTTATTTAAGAGAAAAAGGCCGCCTTATTGATTTTCAAAGTCCCTCTTATTCTTAGAATGCTCCACTCTATCAAAGAGGGTGGCAGTAGTGAATACATTCTTTGACAAAGAAAAATTTATAAAACACTTGGCCACAAGCCATTTTCATCAAGAAGAAATATTCTCATGATTTATGAATTTGCCAGAATATACAAAGTTCTCATTTAACAATATTCTAATGAAATGTCATAGCAAAGATGGCAATATAGTTATATTCTTTATTTTAAAAGAACAATTTAACATATTACAGAAGAGAAAGTGGCACAGAGAGATGGTAGCAGTTTTGTTTGTATTGAGGGGCTCAGCAAACAGGGGTAGTGGAGGGGAGTGGACACCCTTCACCATGGTACAAAGTAGAAGCTCTCTGCGGGCAGAGTCGAAATCTGGAAGGAGCAGGAATTGTTTCCTAGTCCCCTCACAGGGCTCTAATCCTCAGGACAGGGCTGGGAAGTCTACGAAAAACAGTATTCTTCTAGAACCTAAAATTACTTCATCTTGTCTAATTCTTGGCTTTTACAAAGCGTTCAAGGCCACAGATGGGTCTGTGGGATCTCTCTTTCTCCCTTCTCTCTTCCCCTCTCTCTCTTTCTCATCTGATGTTTTATCCTCATTTACTTTACTGATATAATAATAAGTCTTAGTTGCACTGCCTAGATTCTAACACATTTTAAGCTGGAGTTCCTAGGAGGGGGAGCTAGTGGTTTGGGAGAGGTTGTGATATGAAAATGAGTGGCCATTGCCTTTGGGACATCAACACGTCCTGATGCTAACACTGGTAGTGATGAGTCAGCCCTTCTGTTCAGGGATAGCCAATGCTCACAATATAGGTCACATGGCTCTGTGCATTCTCTGTGCCTCATATGAGACAGGGAGGTGGGGGACAGATATCAGAGCTATGATGGCATTATCATTCTGTAATATGTAGACAAACGACACACAAAAGCAAATAAGCTCTACTTTGCAATAAAAATTAAAAGAGATTTTTTTTTTTCTTTTGAAGAGGGAATTATTATGTCCTTTCCCAGATTCCTCCTGACACTTAGCTGCCTCCTGTCCCGGGCTTCTCACTGTGCTCTCACTGTAATTTCACACACTGTGTTATTAAGTGTGCACCAACTGTTTGAGTTTGCTTTTTTCGCTCAATAAATTCTGCTACTAAATAACTTGCTTCGTGAGCCTTTTCACAGAATGTGACTTTTTTCAACAAAAGCTTTACCCTCGTTGAGACTCCAATAGCCCTTTAAAATAATCAGCCCCATTACTTGTCAAATGGCTGTGATTTGCCTTTGAGTGTCTTCAATTTTGCCAAAGCCAGCATCCTCCGAAAGTCATTGCCACTGACGGCACACGAATAGCACAATGTGTCTAATAGCCCATGGAAAGCCGGTGACCAGCTGTCCCCTTGATGAGGGACTTCTTTGAGTTCTGTGTTGCTTTACCACACTGAGGTGGCACAGGATTGTGGCTCCTCATCCCCTACCTCATCAATTGTCAGGAGGTGTAGCCCCACCATGTGCATCGATTTCATACTCCATCTCTGGAAGTTTGCTGTGATGAGCCATTGAACAACTTGTCTGGATGACATAAATGATAAAACACTATATAGCACAGGGCATTCCGCATCACCATGCTGGTAGACAGTGAAAATGTAAAAAGTACCAGAACACCATTCCCAGTCAGGCTGGGACAACTCCCACACATCCCTATGTGTAGAATGAGCTAAGAATCCACAGAGTAGATGGAAGTGCTCTGTGAGCAGCAGCCAGTGGCAGGAATGAGCTCCAGGTCTAGCTTTATAGCAGCCATAAAGAAAAATCAAATGTGAGTCAGAGTAAATATAGGAAAGCAACAGAAACACCCATGGAACTTGTAGAGTAGTTGAAGACCAAGTGAGAAGGGAGAAAAAATAACAATAGACACATTGACAAATGCATGTGATGGGCAGCCCTGGGTTTGGGAAGGTGGCCTGTGGAAAGAGCCTAGAGGTGGGAGGGTGGGCAGCGGGCTTTATGATGCAGGGCTGGGTTAACAGAGCAGAAAGACAAGGTGGACACAAGAATTCACATGCTTACAGGAGCAGGTACTGAGCCCTGTCTTTGGCACTCTGATGAAAACCAGAAGTGTAGATCATGCAACCACATCTACAGTACACTCAGTCCAAGGGCCACCTGACAGGCCAGGAGAAGCAGCTGGAACATGGTGGCATTTGGCCTCTTTGTAGTTTGTTACATTGCCTATATTAACTGTGTTTTAAAATCCAAATGTGTCTGCCCCATGGCAACCATTAGGGCATCAGTTACAGAGTATGAAGATGTGGGTGAACAACAGTATGTGAGGGGGAGTAGTTGCCCAGTTGGGGGAGGGGTAGCACTGTGCATCCCAAAAGACAGGCTACCAGTAAAAGTGACATCTTCAGGAGGTCTTCTGGCTTATGGCTTCTGTGCACCAAAGACCCCCACAACTGGGCAGCAAGAACGATAGGGCAACCACGACGCCTCAAGTATCCTCAGAAGAATGAATCTCAATGATGAGGGGCTGAAGAATGTTTGTAGGAAGGGGAACACTACTGGATGTCAAGAGTGGGGTGGTCAGACCTGGAAGAAATGAGCCTTGGCAAGCATATGGACTATGCAAAACTCAGACCAGGAACCAAGCGCAAGGGTAGAGAGAATGCTGAGCAGGCAGGGGACAAGTGAGGTTCTGAGCATTGCTATGCACTGGGGTCCAGGAAGAGTCTGGGAGTCAAGATCTAGAAGGACTTGTTGGCTTGGCTCAGTACGTTATTGCTGCTGACTGCATGGGGTTTTCTTTCTGCTTTTGAATTAACCAGGGCATATCTACATGGTATCTGAAGATCAGAGTCCCAGTGATTCGAGTCTTTTAGCCAAATGCCTCCAAGGACTAGAGTCAAAAAGGGGCCAGAAGAGAGCAAAGTGGTATCCCAATGCTGGTTTGACTTCCATGCACTGAGTCTCCACTTAAAATCCCTCATCTGTTAGAAGACACCAAAGACCTAGTTTGCTAAAGTTTCATGTATTTGTAGCTTATCTTACTTAATCTTACCTCAAGGCAAACTGTTTTACATATAAATATAAAATCCACAGGTATGTGTTTACCCACTTTGTATGATAGTTTTTAATTGAAATGTGAGGGTTTTCTATTTGTTTAAATTTGTAGCAAGCATGCTTCAAAACTTATCTTCCTTCCAATTCACATAGCTATACAGCCATCTATACCGAGACACATACATATGCATGTGTGCTGGTGTGCATGTTTGTATGTCCAGGCTGTGACAGAAGGCTGGCACAGACAATCTACAAGGAGGAAACTCAGTTTTGATTCACAGTTTCTGCACACGATCACCCGACTCTACTGGCGCAGAAGGCATGTGGCATAGGGAGCTGTTCATCTCAAAGCAGACAGAAAAGCAGAGAAAAAGAGAGAGGAGGAAGAGGCCAGGAACAGTGGCTGTCTTTTGTGTGAAGACAGGCACATCCCCAGAGACCCACTTCTTCCAATCAATCTTACCTTCCATTTTCCATCACTTTCCAACAGTTCATCTGACAAAGGAATCCATCAGTGGAATAATTCATTGACTAGGTCAGTGTCCTTATAACCCATTAATAAATCTAACCTCTGAACTTTGCTTTGGGGGTAAAGCCTTTAATACCTGAACTTTTGGGGGACATTCAAACCACAATTGTGTAGTTTTTGGACACAACTGTAGTATCTGATGCTATGGATGATTGATTGATAAATAAAACACTGATTGGCCAGTAGCCAGACAAGAAGTATAGGCTGGACTAGCAGAGAGGAGAATTGAGAGAACAGGAAGGCAGAGAGGTGGAGACGCCAGCCTGCCGTCCAGGGAGCATCACGTAAAGGCAGCAGGTAAAAAAGCCATGGAACACGTGGCGACATATAGATTAACAGAAATGGGCTGAGTATAAGAGTAAGAGCTAGACAATGATAGGCCTGAGCTAATGGCCAAGCAGTTTAAATAATATAAGTGTCTGTATGTTTATTTTATTAAGTGGGCTACAGGACTGCTGGGGCCTGGTGGGACCCGGAGAGAAAAACTCAAGCTAAAAGCTGATGCTTCTCCAGGAAATACTTAGAGCTGGCCACTGTATCACACTGTATGGGGCTCTCCAAGTAGCCATACATGGCATTCTGACAGCTTGTATAAAGCAAACATTTGAATGGGTTGCATTCTTCTGATGTTAAATGAGAGAATGTTAGCACTTCAGTTTAACCCCAGGCAAGGACACAACACTTAATACATGAATACAGCTAGCAATAAAACAATACTCTAGATCTTTTCCATCTGTGTTATTTTATACATTCATATATTGCCTAAAACTCCTGATGGCATCCAGTGACACAGACACAGGAACTATTTAGTAGCAAATTCCTAACTAGATTCACAAACAAAAAAATGTTAAAAAAAAAAAAAAGAATACCTTTGTTATGTTAGGAGGCAGACATGATTCCATGGGTGTGTGTGCAGTGGTTCTATCCTTAGCAAAAACTGTCAATCAAAACAAATCAAAACTCATCTCTCCAAATACCATAAAAAATTCTATTACAAATAGCAAAGACTCAACTATTTTAGTGACTTCACAGCTACCGCAGATCTGAGGGAGTGGGTGCCCTGTGTTTCTTCTTGTCAGAAACCATGATAATTTCATTTCTCTCACTTGAGGGTCTACGAACAGAAACTGTGAGTTCACATTGGGTGGCTCCTATCACAGGCAGCTTTTCAGTTCCAACTCAGCGTTCAGCGTCTCATCACAGAATGGCATCAGCAGCATAAAAACTATAGTCCCCTCTTCCTGTAAAGAGGTTCTAAGCTTAGCTGACAGCCATGAGCCACTTCACCATTCAGCAGCGAAACCCACAAAAACAATTTCTGGTTCATTAATGAAGCACCTCAGATGCTTCGGGGACAACATCTCTCAGGGAATTGCTGCTCTTGGCAGAACCCACCCATATCCACCTAGCAGAGTGCCCTCCATTGCCCACCTTGTAAATGTATATGTTGGTGGGAACTCCAGAATACCAGGTTCTAACAAAAGTAGAGAGCAACTAGCTGAACAGTCAGATTGTATGAAGGGACCAATGTTGTATAGAATATCAAGCACTACTGAGCTTCCTACTGGCAAGTGCACTGGAAGTATGACACGAGGTCCACATTTTTATGAAAATAGTGATTTGCTTATCTGGGAACATATTAGTGAACTATTCTAGTCAATTTTATGATCTAAATAATATCCAGATGTGTGGGATTTGTGACATGGAGACAGCTATGCTCCTACCTTAGAAAAATATCACCTCCTCTTTTAAGTATGGTGTCCCATCCCCTGCCACCGTCATGGGATATAAAACAATCTACAATGGGCACTTGGTCCTTGTGGCAATCATATGTTCAGTGGCATTTATTGGCCCTCAGTATTTCCAAGCACTCCTTTTGAGAACGGATATTAGAGCTGGTTTTAGACATTGATGTGATTTAAAAAGTCATTTAATAATATATTTTGCATGATCAAGGGCCCTTAAGAAGTACCATCTACTGGGTCTCGTTAAAAAACAAACAAACTGTAGAAATCTGACCTTTATCTGATTATGTGCAAAAATGCTGAGTGTTATCAACTACATTTTTATAATAATTTCCCTTCAAATTCATGTGTTGAAATCTCATCACACCATTTGATGGCACTAGGAGGTAGAGTCTTTGAGAAGTGATTAAGTCATGGCACTGAGCCCTTGTGAATAGAATTAGTGTTTCTGTAAAAGGGACCCTAGAGACCATCCCAGCCTCTCCTGCAACATAAAAACACAGCAAGAAAGCCACCTATGAACAAGGATGCCAGCTTTTAACCCATGAAAAATTGGCTGGATTGTTTAATTTGCTAAACTCCGAGAAATATAAGATTATATTTTAAGCCAAAGATCAAACCATACCTAACCAAAACAAACCAAAACAAACAAACCAACTTTGTTTTACTTCATTGAGACAGGATCATGCTTTATATTCCAGGGAAGCTTTAAGACTGTAGTCCTCCTGCCTCAGTTCCCAAGGGCTAGAGTTTCGGGTGCCCAGACCTAAACCAAACTATCTGCAGAAGCAGACAATGGTTCAGTATTTTTTTTTCTTGCACTGGGGCTTCTTTTTCTTTGCATGGGGCATCTGGCTATAGGTGACAGTCATGGAGAGTCAGGTTATCATTGTCCAGTGATGTCAGCTATAACACACAGCACAGCTTCCTCTGCTCAGAAATAGTTCCCCCCTGGATGGAGTTACATGAGACAATTTTGATTTTTGGCTATTTTTCCAGTTTCTCATTGCCACCCTTTCCTCCAAAAACACTTTAGTTCAAGATCAAAAGTTCAAGTCCAGCTTGGTAGACAGTGAGTTTACCACCAGTCTAGATTACATGAGATCTTTCTTGTCTCAAAAACCCAAATATTAAAAAGAAGCATCCACATTACCAGAAAGGATGCCCTTTCTTTCTTTAGATGGATAAGTAGATTTCTACTGCATAGATAGAGCACAGTTAGACCATTTTCATTTGTTACTTACGTTTCAATGAAGCTGGGGAGGAAATGAAAACGTTTAATACTAATGTAAAGACTTTGGGAAGCTTAAATTACAACCAAGTACTGAGAACATTACTCTACAAATATGTTACAAATACATGAACATTTCTCTCAGATTCCCTAGGAGATGGGTCAACACTCCCAGTACACAGATGCTCAGGTGTTTTATATAAATAGATGAACTACAGGACTGGTGAACAAGCCCAGCAGTTAAAAGCAATTGCTGTTCTGGCAGAGGACCTGTGTTTCATTCCCAGTACCCACAGGGCAGCTCACAACTGTCAATGAGTCCAGCTCCGGGGGCTCTGACACCTTCTTCTGGCCTCTGTCAGCACCTGCACACATGTAGCATAAACAACCCCCCCAACAATAAATGAATTAAAAAAATTATGAAACATGTAAACAAAATCCACATTTGGCTCCTGTACATTTAAGACCTATCTCCTCTATATCAACTTATATTAGTTAATACAATGCACATTTTAGTCATGTCTTTATTACATGTAGCAATACAATATAACTACTATAAATTGCTTTAGTGCACTGTTCCAACAACAATAAAAGGCACTCCAATTTTAACAGGTTACTGAATTGAGACACCAACTATATAAGAACGCACGCGGGTGGGAAACCTCCATTAGATCTATTGTCAGGAGAGTCCAAGACCACCCCAACTACATCAGCTGTGTCCATCACTCTTGCTTTTGTCCCTGAACTTGAAGCTAAGGCCCTAGTGCTGCAGATAACATATGCTTCAGGTACAGGACTTGGAGGTATCAAACTGGGACTGATTTGGAAGGCTTCTTCCTGAGGACTAGCTCTCATCGTACCTAGCAGTGCTATGCAACTTGCCTAGGAGGAAAAGGAACCAATAGTCCCACCAAGCTGTAAAGTCTCTGAACCACAACAATGACCAGCCTGGCAAGATATCCTCAGTAGTGCAATGCTAGCACTTCTGTCTTGTGGAGGATAGCCATAGCAGTCTAATTGGACTTCAGGTCTGCTGAATAGGAGAGAAATCATGCCCAAAACCCATTGCTGAATGTTATAGACCCTACCACCATTTTCTTAAAACAGTATAATTCCTAACTGTATTCTAAATATTGAGCACTATCCCAAAGATAAGGGAAGCTCACATCTGTCATCAAAAAGGGGTTTCTTGTTTGTTTGTTTGTTTGCAATAGATGGAGACCACCACAGAAAGACATAATTGGGCAAATGCACAGAATAAGAGACTGGGGAGCCCAGCCCCATTTTATACATCTACTATACAACATAGACACCTAAGGCTCAGAAAATATCACAGAAGAGGGGACAGGAAGACTGGAAGTGCTAGAGGACCAGGACGCATGCCGGGGGATAGTATCTTGTAGACATGGCAGGGAAGCTATACCCATGAAATGTCAACAATATGGTTGCCTACATACCTGCACAATGACAACACCGGATGGCATGTCAATATGGATAAGGGAAGTTTCACAAGATTTAAATGAAGAGCTACTGGCCATCAAAGGTCCCTGAGAGGAGGAGTCTGTGTGTGTGTGTCTGTGTGTATGTAACAATAATAATAAAAGAAAATGGGGTCCTGAATTTGAAAGAGAGTTGGAGGAAGGGCATAGAAGGAGTTGGAGAGGAGAAAGGAGTGTGGAAATGATATAAATATAGTACACACGTGTAAAATTTACAATAAATAATAATTTTTAAATGAATGCGTATGCATGTATGCATAAAGTAAACTGTATATGAACATATGTGTTTTAAAGTCTGTGTAATGGACATTTTGAACTTGAGTATACCTCACATTCCAACTGATACCTATGTGTAGGTATAAGCATGTGCATCTCTGTCACATACATACATAAATACATGTATAAATAAAAGGACTCCCCAGGACTCTGAACTTCTTTTTTTTTTTTTGGTTTTTCGAGACAGGGTGTCTCTGTGTAGCTTTGCGCCTTTCCTGGAGCTCACTTGGTAGCCCAGGCTGGCCTCAAACTCACAGAGATCCGCCTGCCTCTGCCTCCCGAGTGCTGGGATTAAAGGCGTGCGCCACCAACGCCCGGCTAAGGACTCTGAACTTCTGAGATGGTCTGTCTTCTCAGAGAGATTCTAGCCATGAACTTTTAGACCAGTTCCTTTTAATTCCTACAATGTACAGCTAAGGCATGCACATTGATTTCTCAAGAACTGATCGCAACCCCCTCAAGAGTTTTACCTGCACCTTGTAGGACTCTCAGCTGTGTCTATGTGAAATCTGCTTCCATGTTTACCACCTCATTAGTTTTATTGACTTTCAGTGATGGTACCCCAGCAGGAGCAGTGGTAATTGAGTTGCTATAAGTCTCCTTCTGTGCTTAATTAAATTTTCTTGAGAGATTTTTATATTTTATACTTTTCTGCATGGAGCATGGTATGCAATAAGCACCCCTAATAGTTTCATTTATTAATGGGTGTTTTCTAGCATTCCTTTGAAGTTGACATTATAATACATTGTATGTGTTGTTCATTTCTTTGGGAGACTTTAAACTCCCTCCACTCATTCTCTTGTACCAGTGACTTTATGTAAACACTTAGTAGAAACAGACATGTTGTTCTACAACAACCAAACAAGAATAAAGACCAGGGAAGAAAATACATCATGGAGAGTGAGCTAGAGTCTAAAAACTGGCATCTCCAGTGGGCACTGAGAATTTATCTGTTGCATCTAAGTTTTGAAAGCAACCTGACCAGGTCAGACATCCCAGGTCAGTCATTTATGCCCACTGAGGCTGATAGACTCTTCATAGACAGTTCTCCATCCAATCTCATCGTGAGTCATTGCCTTGGAACACCTCTCTCATACGCATGCACTAGCTCACTTGCTCGCTCAATTCATAATATACCTTCATCACCACACACTTTATTGGGAAACCCACTTATTTGGAATGTCTCCCAAGGAATCAAATTAAATCTAATTATACTTAATGGCAACGACTGGTGCTTAATTTGGATGGTAATTCTGCTTAATTGAGATGCCTTCAGGTGCCGAAGTAGCAGTCTGAGAGTGCTGGTGTGTATGAGTGTATCAACCTGGGATCCTTTACTTCTTCTCTCAACATTTCTACTAAATAAGTGATGCAGGGCGAAACATATTCCGCAATATGCAATTCAGGATATTTATCTTGTTAGTTATTGAGGGATCTGCACAATAAAACTCATATATACTATTAACAAAATCTATGTAACAGAACACAAAGCTAACAGAGAAAAGCTGAATTTCATCAATAAAGAAATATTTGAACCTCAGGTAGATCCATGGCATCTGCATTTCCTGGTTTAAATAGCTTTAAGGCTCAACTTCAAGATGTCCAAGAACATTCTTTTTGCTGTCCCTTTACTTCACGGTTTCCATTTCCTTTGATATAGAGAAGTTTTTTTTGTTTTAACTTGAAAAAATTATACTGGTAATTCTTGGTGTTTTTTCCTGTACTTAGATTCCTGTTCAATAGCTATCGTCTTTGGCAATGACCTGATGTGCTCCCCAAGCTTTTCTAAAGATTTTTTGAGAGTCTGGTACAATAGGGTTTTGATTGGCATAGTTTATTTCTACATGTAGTGAGCAGGAGAGGCCTTTTTTATGGCTTTCTATGTGATGTGGATGGTAAGGTTTTTGCAGGTACTATATGATGTATAGATCATTAATCCTTCATTGTCTGGGGCTATGTTGCCAAGAAGCAGATGACTATCTTAATGTAGGTTTACTTCTGAGCCTTCTGTTCCATTTGTCTGTTTTGTGCCCAATCCATGGCTCTATTTTGTTACCATGGCTCTATAACACATGCTGAAGCTGGTAGTCACGATGCCTCATCATTTCTCTCTTGATCAGAGTTCATTAATTATTCAGGGCCTCATGCATCTGCATTGATGTTTAGTGGGTTTTACTAGTCATGTCAAGAACATAATTGATATGGTTCTGGGAATTGCATTCAATCTGTATATTGCATTTCATCATTTGGCCATTTTAGCATTAGTCCTTTCAATCCTTATAATGGGATTCTTCCTACTGTCAAATATCTTATTCAGTTTTGTATTTTAGAGTTTAATGGATCTTACTTATGGTTCTTTTACCCTCATTGTTAGATTTATTCTTTTGTTAAGATTTATTATTTTTATTTTGTGTGTACAGGTGTTTTGCCTGTATGTATGACTGTATACCATGTGTGTGCAGTACTAAAAAAAAACACATTAGAGGGCATCATATCTCCAGGAACTGTAGCTACAGACAATTGTGAGCTACCATGTAGGTGCTGGGAGTTAAACTTGAGTCTTCCCGAAAGGCACAGTCAGCGCTTGTATCTCTTGAGCCATCTCTCCAGCCCTAGATTTATTAACTATTTAAATTTCAAAGGGGGCTGTCTTAGCCACTGTTCTATTCCTGTGAGGAGACACCATGACCAAGGCAATTTATAACAGAAAGCATTTCATTGGGGGTTTGCTTGCAGTTTCACCGGATTAGTTCATGATCATCAAGACAAGGAGTGTGGTGACAGTCAAGCAGACATTGAATTTGCAGCAGAAGCTGAGAGCACATATCTATCTGTTCAGCAAGTTGCAGGCAGAGAGAGAGGATGTGTGTGTGTGTGTGTGTGTGTGTGTGTGTGTGTGTGTGAGAGAGAGAGAGAGAGAGAGAGAGAGAGAGAGAGAGAGAGAGA
>CABHPR010147556.1:86061-133532 GCA_902168415.1 Peromyscus melanophrys
GAGAGAGAGAGAGAGAGAGAGAGAGAGAGAGAGAGAGAGAGAGAATGACTGGGCCTTGCATGGGCTTTTTCAATATCAAAGCATACCTCAGATGACAAACCTCCTCCAACAAGGCCACACCCACTCCAATAAGACCATATCTCTTCATCCTTCCCAAACAGTTCTACTAACTGGGACCAAGCTTTTAATATGTGCCTATGGGGGCCATCCTAATTCAAACCACCACAAAGACTATTGAGATTGAGATGGCTTTCTCAAACTATTCCTTAGTGAATTCAATATTCATCTATATGGAAGCAAATGATTCTGTGTGAGGATTTGTATCCTGCTATTTGTCACATTGATTTATCATTTTTAATTGCTTTCTGGGCATTGGTTATGGTCCTCTAGTCATAGTGTCATGCCATCATCCAGCAAAGAAATTCCACTTCTTCCTTTCCCATCTGTATTCCTTTTCTTCATTGTGCTTTATCATTATATGTAAATTTAATATAGTACTTATACATAAATAAGTACTATATTAAATAAAAGTGGAGAAAGTGGACATCCTCCTCATATTTCTGATTATTGAGAAAATGCTTAGAGTTCCTGTAGTCAGCATAATACAGACTAAGGGTTTGTCATATGGAACTATTGTTTTGTTAAGTTGTAATCATTCAATCCCTAATTTGTAAAGACTTTTCATTATAAAGACATATTGAACTTCATCAAAGGTTAATTATGCATCTATTGAGCTGGTCTTGACCTCTACCCTTACTTCTGTTTCTATAATTATCTTTTACACATTGATTTTCACATGATGGGCCATCTTTGCATTCCTCCAAAGAGGCCAACTTGATCACAGTGAATTTTCCTTCTAACAACAATCAACCAAATTCCAAACCAGCAGAAGAACAGAAATAAGTGAACTTTAGACTCAAAGAATGACACTGAGACAATGCAACAAAGAGGTACTCTTTTCAAAGATAAAGAAAATTGGCAAACCTTTAGACAACCCAACCCAACAAAAAAGAAAACTCAAATAAACAGTCAAAAATTCTATTACAGTAGGTATCACTAAAATTCAGAAAAGTGTTAAGGAAAATTCTGAGCAATTATATTGAAATTTAAAATTTAGAAGAAATTGGTAAGTTCCTAGACATACATGACTTATGATAATCAAAACTGGAAGATACAAAAATATAAACAGATCAACAATAGGTAATAAGATTGAAATGATAATAAAAAGTCTCCAATTGAAGAAAAGCCCATGACTGTATTAATTAACTACTGAATTTATCAGACTTTTGGAGAACTGACACAATTGTTCTTCTAGCTGCTTCATAACATAGAAAAGAGAGAAATGCTCCCAAACTCATTCTCAGGAGCCAGTATCACACAGACAACAAAATTAAGTAAGGACACACCGAAAGGAAAGCTGTGGGCCTATTTCCCTGATAAGCACAATTACAAAACTCCTAAATAAAACACTTAAGTCAAGTTCAATGTCATTCTTGATTTTTCCTCTCTCCTGTTACTCATGGCACCTGCTGGAGGGAAGATGTAGGGCAAAGCCCTGGGGGATAGAGAATACTGAACAAGAGACTCAAGACCTGCTGCCCTTCAGCCTCCCAACCCCACCCTTCTCAACTGGAGCTACATCTTGCTGAGTCTACAGGCAAGGCAACTGTAGGACCCATTCTTCAGTACCTTTAGAACCCTTCTTTTTTCACACTTGCCTTTCCCCACAAGAAGAGCTATATATCATTCAGTCTGTTCCTTCATGGCCCCCTATACACAAGTGGTACATGCACATTTTCTATTTCTCCATGGAAAGGCCTTTAAGGGAGGTTTGGCTATGGCTGTTTCTCATGTTTTGTTATCCTGATTGCTGTCAACACAGATTCTTTCTTATAGGCCACTCATTGTCCCAAAAGCAGTGAGAGAAAGGGGGTTATAGGCACAGGTGTTCTGCCAGTCATTATTATAAGCATGGTTCTTCTGTGACTAGATTCCTCCATGTTTTTCTAATGAAAGGACGCTGAATTAACTGAATCATTCAATGGTTGAGAGACGATAGGACCATCCTGCACATAGTTTAGGCTGTGTGTGGATGGAAAGGACCCTGAGAGTCCCCTCCAGCCAGTGATGTAGTGCCAGAGAACACACAGGGGACTGCCATAGCAATTGAAGTTGTTCAGGAATAGAGTTGGCAGGGGACGAAGGATGCAAATGCAACAGCAGGCAAGAAGACCACATGCTGGCTAGGGTCACCACTTCACTTCTCAGGAGGGTCTGCCCACTTCTGTGTGATCTTCCATGCATTTCTTTTTGCTGAACCATAGGGGATATGTAGACACTAACTAACCCATTCTTTTGATTTATATTGATTCATTCGCTTTAGTTATATTATTGCCAAAATCAAATCCAAGAAAAGAGGTTGTCCTACCTCCTTAATTGCAAAAATAAAACATTTTATGCTTTATAAATGTCACAATAAGACACTTTGGGCTGCAATGGCATCTCTTTAGAGAGGACATAAACATGTATTTTTGCTTGTACTGCATGGCAATAGAGGTAATATATATTTGCCATTAATTCAATTCTACATCTAGTATACCACAAAGCAAGCAAACACAATTGTTTTCCATTTCTTCCCGAAACATTTCCATCTGACTTTCAAGGCTTTGCTAAGCTCTCAAGGTCAAAAGACATAACTTGATAGAGACAACACCACATAGTTCACAAATGTGCAGATGTGGAAATCAAGGAAAGCAAATATAGATGAGGAACATGGTATGCATGTTAACACTAGTTGAACTAAACTTGGTTTGATAGATACTTAATGAGGCACCCACCCTGCTGACTCCTTGTTCAGCTCTTGCTGGGTATTTTTGCCATTTCTAATTCTGATAGTCTGTAGTGGATGGTGCTTCTATGGTAACTAGGTTCATGCAGCAACTGTTTCTTCCCAGCCCCTAGTGAAGGAAAATGTTCCTTTAGTCTCTTGACAATGCATGCTCAGAGGCTCAGAAGGCCTACTAATGTACTCAAGCCCACATGTCTTCTATGTATAGAGTTGACATCTACTGTGTTGACGATAGGCCCTGGGACTAAGCCCCATCAAACAAGAATTCTGTATGCTTTCCTTGGTGTGGATGCTGTCCTGGGAACTGCAAAGCACCAGCGTGTTGAGAGGTTCCATAGCAAAACCTGAGGCCTTCGTGGGTTACCACAGCTCAATAATCCCTTCAGGTTTACAGAGAAAGCCCACACAACTCCCTGCATCTTTACTCATTTCTGTTTATCAAACTGAATATTAATATAAACAATAGCTAAGGTGTTATGACAGAAGTAAGCAAACCCAAATCCAACAGGAATCTGATGAAAACATCACCAGATATAAACCAGCCTTTCTCTGCTGTGGGGCAGCAACTCAGTAGTGAGACAAGAAATCCGAACAGAAATGAGGGGTTTTCTGAGTGCAGAAATGGACAGGTGGCCACTGAAGAAACAAAATGTCAGGGCCACTCAGAAGCTGGCCCAGTTACAAGGCCCAGTAAATTTACAATACCAGAAAGCTATTCCTTTAACAGTGTTTCTTTCTCATAATTGAAATCTGTGTCAGAATAGTTTGTTGTCAGTTTCTTAATGACAATGATGTGAAGCCGTCCAACCATTGCAGTCTGCTCTGCATTTTGTTGAGCTTAAGTGTGCATTGAAGACAATTCATTTCATAGCAAATAAAACAGTTGTGAGTACCTTTCCTCTCACCTGTGGTGTAAGAGGTGGCCATAGCATTGTAGGAGGCATATGCTAAACTTACAGAGAATGCACACAGTTTCAGGTAGCATGAATATGGGAACCGTTTTACCTAATATATTATCACAAGATACTGGGGAAGGTCAGAGACTTGTTAACTTTCAGAGGGGGGATAAATAACAGCCTTGTTTTGACAA
Source organism: Peromyscus melanophrys (assembly GCA_902168415.1). Classification (NCBI taxonomy): domain Eukaryota; kingdom Metazoa; phylum Chordata; class Mammalia; order Rodentia; family Cricetidae; genus Peromyscus; species Peromyscus melanophrys. Next base: position 90,000 of record CABHPR010147556.1, read on the forward strand.
CCATGCTGGAAAGTCAATGCTGTGACTCTATCCAGCAGAAGAGCTTCCAGCAAAGGGCAGACTCCAGCTAGAGGAAAGGGTTGATGAAGCTGGGAGGTCTGACATGACAAAGATGCCCAGCAATGAGGCAGCACAGGGTACCCAGTGGAAGGAATGGCCTCCTCTCCTGGCCTGCCAGAAGGGGCGGTGCTGCGTCCTGGCTGTATTCCATGGCTAGGTGAGGGTGTGTGAACACTAGCCATTGTCAGCCATTGGCCAGGCAGTCTGCTAACCAGAGACAGTTGCTGACAGCACCCATGTGGGTGGAAAAGCCTTACCTTGTCTGGATCCGTGGTCGTGATGACCCACACGCAGTGAGCATTGTCTTCGTACTGCACAGGGTAGTTAGGGGAGGTGATGATACCACTCGGCCCACGCAGGTTTGATCCACATGTCCTGGCTGGAAACAGATGGAAACAATACAATTTGCCCAGCAGTTCATTAGCGTGAAAAGGACACCATGTGGAATGCCTTTTCTGAAGTTCTTTTTTTAGGTAGCATACAAAATAATGGGTGTCAATCTGACATTTTCGTAAGTGTGTATAATTGTTCATATTTGTCCCTTTCTGCTCCCTACTGGTCCCCTTCATACTCCAACACACCCCATCTGCTTTCATGTGTGTGTTCTTTAATATAGGTTCCACATGTAAAAGAAAATAAGCTGCATTTTTTTTCTTTCCTACCCCCTCTCTTCTTCCCACCAGACTGGGTTCTACATTAATGTCCTATGGATGTATAAGTACACATTTGTATTTAAATCTAGATTCTTTGTATGAGAGAAATACATGACTTTTTTTTTAAAAAAAAAGATAATTATATCATTTCTCCCTTCCCTTTCCTCCCTCCAAACCCTGCCACATACCTTTCCCCAAATCTCTTTCAAATTCATGGACTCCTTTTCTTTAATTGTTACATAAATGTGTGTGTATGTGCACATATGTTCCTAAATATATATCACTAAACCAGCGTAACCCTTAACTATATTCTAAAAAGATTTATTTTTAATTTATTTGTATGTGCATGTCTGTGTGAGGATGTAAACATGTGAGTTCAGAGGAGAAGGTGCCTGGGAAGCCCAAAAGAGGATATCAGATCCCTGGGAACTAGAATTACAGACGGTTGTGAGGTAACCATTGTGAGTGCTGGAAACCGAACCTGGATCCTCTGCAAGAATAGCAAGCCATCTCTCCATTCCCCATAAAGTTTATTTTTAACAGGTCATGATATAAAGTTGGCAGGTGTCTTTTGCTCAGCCTTCAGGAACCTTGCCTGATATTTACAATGTGGGTGAGGGTACTTTGTTAGAGGATATTGGGAATGACATTGTCACTTGTAGTTAGATTAATTCTGTAGAAAGATTAATATCAAATAAGTCAGTTTCAAATGCCACTGTGTCTCAAAACCCCATTTCCTAGATGCTCATTTGTACACAGAGAGTCTGTATGTCTATCCATCCGTCCACAGATACAGTGAGATGCATAAAGGAGCTCAATACGTGGGATTTGGAACCAGTGCCATACCTCACACAGAATGGACTTTCTTTTTTTTCCCCCATGTCTTATTTATGATTATTATTATTATTATTAAGAAAATTTTTTATTCATTTTACATATCAACCACCGACCCCATCTCTTCCTTTCTCCCTACAGCCTTTCCTCCTCATTCCCTCCTCTGACAAGGTAAGGCCTCCCATGGGGAGTTGAAGAAAGTCCAAGTCCCTCCCCATGCATCAAGGCTGTGTAAGGTATCCCACCATAGAGAGTGAGCTCCAAAAAATCAGCTCATGTACCAGGGATAGATCCTGATCCTACTGCCAGGGGTCCTCTTAAGTAGATCAAGCTACACAACTGTCTCACTTACTCAGTAAACTGCGGATGATGGGGGACAATGGACGGTAAGGGATGGATAATGAGAATATAAGGGAATGGGATGGTTGAGCTAGAACAGGAACAGAGTGGGAGAGCAATGAAAGAGATAATATGATAGAGGAAGACATCATGGGGATGGGGAGAAACTGGGTGCTAGGGAAATTCCCAGGAATTCACAAGGATGACCCCAACTTATACTACTAGCAATACTGGAGAGGGTACCTGAACTGGCTTAAACCCAGTAATCAGATTGGTGAATACCCCAACTGTCATCACAGAATCTTTCTCCAGTAACTGATAGAAGCAGATGCAGAGATCCACAGCCAAGCACCAAGCTGAGCTTCAGGAGTTCAGTCAAAGAGAGAGAAGAAGGATTCTGTGAGCAAGGGCATCAAGATCATCATGATGGGGAGACCTATAGGATGGACTTTCGATGCAGTTTCATCTCTGTTCAGCTTTCTCCTATTTCTTTCAAATGAGTATGGTGGATGTAATGCTAAAGTCTCATTCAAGGCTTACCTTCTATCTCCCCCAAAACTATGCCAATTCTAATAACACAATGAAGAGAAAACCTTGAGTGTATTGTGCCATTGAAACCTTAAAGAAAATAGAAATGATGACTCCAAAAGCAAAGGAAGCCATCATTGTCTTTTTCTTCACCTTGAGACTGAAATAAAAAAAGCAACTGGAGCCTAGAAACTGTAAACTGATGAAAATAGCATAGTTTGTGATTAAAAAAAAAATAAGTATTTCAATTGCCCTCTTCTTTCTCAAAGTTTTGTTTTCCAAAATCAATGGGATAACTTGGAAATTTAATATCAGTGTGGGTTCTGGGCTGAATATTAATAACTCAGATTGGTCTGGGGAAAAAACAAAAAGGCTACTTTTATGAGAAAGTACATGCAAAGATATGCACTCCATTATCTTAGATGCTGTCATTCAGAGAGCACACCAGGCTGTATGCCAAAGATGGATGCCCCAACATTGCAGAGGAACCTTGGGGTGACTATCCAGGCTGCCAGATGTCTCTGTCATTTCTTAGTTTTGAAAGTTGTTTGTTCTGCACTTCCAATTTACTCAAGCAGTATTACATCCTTCTGAGGTCTTTGATGGAGTTGAAGACTAGATAGCTATAGTTTTCCTTAGTTATAATGAAAGGTAAATTAGGTACAAAACTTCAGACTCACAAAGATAGGATTAATAATGGAGTATTTTCTCTAAATTTGCCAAATGCAAAAGGACTGGACATTATGAATGCAATTCTTTTTTTTTTTTTTTTTTTTTTTTTTTTTTTTTTTTTTTTTTTTTTTGGTTTTTCCGAGACAGGAATTCTCTGTGTAGCTTTGCGCCTTTCCTGGATCTCACTTTGTAGACCAGGCTGGCCTTGAACTCACAGAGATCTGCCTGGCTCTGCCTCCTGAGTGCTGGGATTAAAGGCATGCACCACCACCGCCTGGCCATGAATGCAATTCTTACATGATAACTGTTCTTATTATAATATAGTTTTACTATGTTAGAGTTAAAGCCCTTTCCTTCTCATTTAGACAAAAAGGGTGAAATATGGAATATTCCTTTACACTGTGTAAAGGGATGTCACCACGATTAGTTTGTTAAAGATGTGAATGGCCATTAGTAAGTCAGGAAGAGGTTAGGCATGACTTCTGGGGACAAAGAGCTCTGGGAAGAAGAAAGGAGAGGTCACAAGATGAATGCAGGGAGAGCAAGACATGCAGGAAGAGAGAAAAAAGCTACAAGTCATGTGGCAACATGTAGATGTATAGAAATGGGTTAATTTAAGTTATAAGAGCTAGCAGCCTGGATGGTGGTGGCGCACGCCTTTAATCCCAGCACTCAGGAGGCAGAGTCAGGCTGATCTCTGTGAGTTCGAGGCCAGCCTGGGCTACCAAGTGAGCTCCAGGAAAGGCGCAAAGCTACACAGAGAAACCCTGTCTCAAAAAGCAAAAACAAACAAGTAAACAAACAAACAAAAAAAAGAGCTAACAGGGCAAGTCTAAGCTATAGACTGAGTTTTCATAATTAATAATGTCTCCATGTCATTATTAGGGAGCAGACAGTCCTGATGGAAAAGCCCAACTACACCAGGCATCTCAATGGATTATTCTAGACACCTTCATACAGAGAACACATCTGACTAGCCAGTGGATTAATCTAGATACCTTCACACAGAAAGTACACATGGCCACCCAATGGATTATCCTAGACACCATCATACAGAGAGCATACATGGCCAACCAGTAGATTAATCTAACTCTAGCCATATTCATACAGAGAGCACTCCTGGCCACCTAATTCATGATCGGTTCATTGTCTGTTCATAACCCATGCTTTCTCTCTTCCCACTGTGCCTTGGCTGATGACATATTCAGGCCAGTTGTTTTCTAGGAGACTCAACTTCAAGGGTTAATAATATAGGTCTCCTGTCCTGCAAGGGCTAGCTGGTAGGGAATTCAGGAACCTCCACTGTCCACAGCAGGAATGTACAGTCTCCTCTCTAGTCTATACTCACACTAAAATGGTTTAAAATGTGACTATTCTTGGAAGAAATACTACTCCTTTGTAGAAGTCATTTTTTCCCCACTGTTTCTATTTCTCCAGTTTTCTTTGTCTTCTCAGGCTGTAAGTCTAGGACTTCTGTTTACTTGATGATACATACTCAGCACCAAGAATGCAGGCTGAAGTCCTTGACATGAGATGAGAGCCACATCAAGAAACTTAGAAGTTGCCGAGTACACACTGCGGATATTATTAGCTAAATATTAGTCAACTCTACATGCATAAATATGTTTAAAATGACTTAAAATACCAGTACTTTCTGCTGAAATGAATAGCATGGTTAAAATAAAGGGTAAGAGACTATTTTTTCAAATCCTGGTAGGCATATAGTAGCTCCCCAGGTTATGTGGAAGAGCCGTCTGAAAGCATAGATCCACTCTAGGTGCTAATCTTCACTCTGTGATGCATCTACTTTAGGAACATGTTTCTAGGAAAGATCACGAACTTCCAATGTGAAATGTATCTAAAGCATTTTGACATTGACAGCATTAGTTAAAATGTCTTAAGGAAAGGTAACACCCATACTCTTGAGAAATAATGCCTTTATATTGTGTTTCAACTTCGCTATACTTCATAAATAACAGCTCTTATAAATACAGTTAATCACAAATATATATTGATTTAATTGTGACTCAGGGTAAGTATGGGGATATCGAAGTATTTCAAACTTTGAGAAGACATATCTAAAGACATAGAAACTATTTCAGTATATTCCCACTGATGATTTGGCATCCTCCAATCATTAGGCTCTACTTTCCCCAACAGGAAAGTCCACAGAATCTAGCCCTGCACTATCTACCGTGTGCTTCTGTGATCTGTGTTGAAGCATGGCCCTTCAACTGAATTACTAAAAGTTTGCTTCTTAAATTCATAAAATTCATCTCACTCATTTTTGGGGAATGATTTTTACAGGGAGTCTATATTTTTATTAAGCTGTCTCAAAAAATAAGTTAATGAATGACTAAACATGTAGATCAGTAATAGAGTCCTTGCTTAGCATGTTTGAAGCTCTAGTGTCCATCTGAAGTGCCATGAGGATGAAATAAATAAATGAATTCAGTACTTAAGAAGAAAAGCCAGGCAGGGAAGGAAAGAGAGAATCAGAAGAGAGGATACGAAATAAGATGGCGTGCTCCACTGAATAACAGCCAGTAATGGAGCATCAACAACTGAAGTGAGTTAGATAACTACTATCAGTGTGTGCCACTTCCCTTCCATTGGACACACATAGCCAAGGTGATGCGAGAGAAACCTTGCTGAAGACAAGGAGAAGCAGTGTGCCTAGACCCCATTGAGAAAATGAGTGGGAAGTAGGGTGGTAGAAACTTGACCATCGGTATCTGAACAGGAGCAGAGATGAAGCCCTAGGAATTTACACAAGACCATATAATCTGACTCAAGTCCAGAAGTCTGAAGCTCTGCCTGTGTCCTCTGCTTTTCATCCAGACACTGTAGTTTCTAACTCCTTCCTATGAATGGGTGGTGAGCTCTTATGGTCTGGGAGAGCTGGACAGGCCTATCGTGACTGACAGTGGGAAATCTTACTGTGTTCTTGAAGGTAAGGTGACTTCTGGACTTGTAGTTGCTTTTTTACTAATCAGGCATTCAAACAGTTAGCGGAGTCTTTAGACAATGTAAGTGACCATAATGCACTAGGATCTAAGACTGTTGAGAGCAATATTTGTGGTTCCTATCACCAACATGCACAGATGTGTGCTCATACGCATTGTAGTTCAGTGTTACTGTCACTCTCCCAAAGACCTGGACCCTGTTGACATCTGACAATATCATATCTGATTCAGATCAATGTCCAGTTACATGTTAAATGTCTCTGGACAGTAATTGTGTCATAATTCGGAACAAAAGTTATGCCCTGAAGAGTTTCCTAAGCATGTGCACTCAAGTTTCACTGATAATTTATACATCTTCTAGATAAAACTGGAATTTATAAAACAGTGTATTGAAAATGTAATAGTTCAAGAAGACAAATGGACTTTATAGTCTCTTATCCTCTGCACATTGACCAATTATAGAACCCTGCATTAATCAGTATCTACTGCAAAAAGAACCTTCTCTCTAATAAGGGCTGAGAGATGCACTGATCTATGGGATAAAGATAATAACATTAAGGGCAGTTTAATATGGTGTCTGTTGAGTCCAATGGTAGGAGGTCCTCCCCTGGGTTTTTACGACACACCCAGCTATGAGAGTTTGCACAAGTTAATGGTGCTAGGCATTAACTCTGACTTGTGGGCCAGCTTTTAGCCCACTAGAAAATGGTTGGTCACTCCCATAACATTCATGCCACTATTATACCAGTGGGCATATCTTGTCAGATCAGTTGTTACTGTAGGTCATTTGTGAGCTCAAAACCCAAGAGACTATGGTTAGGATTAGAGTTAAAGTTAGGGTTAGGGTTAGGGGGTTAAGGGGCTAGGGTTAGGATTATCACATCCTTTTATCCCAAGGCTAAGGGGTCATCATGGAAGAGCTTGTAGAGGGATTGTAATAGCCAGAAGCAGTGGACATCTACATTGAAACATTATTTGCGGTACATGACTGCTGTGGATATCGATCTGTATAAATAAAGTGCTGATTGGCCAGTAGCCAGGTAGGAAGTATAGGTAGGACAAGCAGAGAGGAGAATTCTGGGAAGTGGAAGGCTGAGTTAAGAGACGCTGCCAGCTGCCGACATGAGTACCAACATGTAAGATACTGGTAAGCCACAAGCTATGTGGCAAGGTATAGATTTATAGAAATGGGTTAATTTAAGATAGAAGAACTAGATAACAAGAAGCCTGCCACGGCCATACAGTTTGTAAGCAATGTAAGTCTCTGTGTGTTTACTCAGTTTGGTCTGAGCAACTGCAGGACTGGCGGGTAAGAGAGATTTGTCCTGACCATGGGCCAGGCAGGACTGGAGAAAACTCTAGCTACACATGGCAGGACCACTACACACATGAACTCACAGATATTGTGACTGCAAACATAAGACTGTGCAAGATTAAGCCAACCATGGATGGTTGCTTAGGATGCAACTTAGGAAGTGTCACTCTAACTCAAGAGCTGTTGGTAATTGATGACTGCTGGGGATGGGAGTGTAAGTTTTCTTCAGGGTCCCCATGATTATTAGTGAGTGGTCCTACATCCATGCACTTATAGGTAGCACTAAGTGGTCTCAGGTTGAAGAGAAGGAGCAGTTGAAGTTAGGAGGGCAAAGTGGCAAGAGCAATAGACAAGATGGGAGAGGAATGGGGGTTAGTCAACACATTATATTCATATATAAACCCATCTGTTTCTAGAGGTAGCACTGGACATTCACTGTCTGACCAAGGAACATATATTAAATGAAAAACACATTTTCCTCACATGAATAAACTCACTGAAAGAATTGCTGGGTTTCATAGTTCACACCTGAAATTTCATCACTTATGAGCATAAGGCAGGGGGTTTACCATGAGTTTGAGGCCAATATGGGCTAAGAGTGAGACCATGCTTCAAAATAATAATATATAATAGTATATATAATTATTAATAATCATCACAATAATAATAATAATAAATAAAAAATTTAGCTAAAGGGTGAAAAATTTGATTCAAATACAGTTAAGTTAGCACAACAGCAGGAATCATATGGGATGCTCTTTGAAAGAAATCACTAGATTATATATGATATATTTAACACACATATGTACAATACATATATATATAATTAACATATATTATATAGTATATAATAAGCATTATATGTCTTGAAGTTTTTTTTTAAAAATGATAAGTCATTTTGAAGTGTCCTGATTATCAGCTGAGGTGGGGACAGAGAGTAGGGCTTAAGGGTTAAGGGCTTATAGTCCCCTTGTCCAGGCCTGTGTCCTGCAGTTACTAAATGCTGCATCTTCATCTGTTTTGTCTTAAGCCTCTTACCGGGTTTAAGTACCTTAGGAACCTACCTAAGAGTCATTTGAGGATTGAACTAAAGGACACAAGGCTTTTTTCTCACATGGCTTTGTATGTGTGGTGTGTGTGGTCTGTGTGGCCAGTGATTGCTGACTGCCTATACTGAGGGTGCAACAGAGAGAGAAATTAACTCAGTTCTTTCCATGAATTGAGACTCAAGTGATTTTTTATTTTTCTTCTATATTTGGTTTTGTTTGTGGGGGAGGTTGGCAAGGGCAGAGGGCAGATGCAGGGGTTGGGGAGATAAATAGGACTAGGATGCATGATGTGAAATCCACAAAGAGCCAATAAAAGTTAAAAAAAAAAAAGGTTCACCTGAGTTGAGAAAGAAAGAAACAAGTAAATAAGTGCTCAGGCACACAATGCTATCAGGAAATGAGGGAGACAGGGAGGAGGTCCCCAGAGTGGAAGGCTGGTGATGAAAGAGGGTGGGTAATAGAGAGATTTCAGATGCACTGATGTCTGACAAAGGTCCAAGATGTAGAGTGGAGAAAGCAAGGCTGAGAGCCTCAGGTGGACATCCCATGGCTCCCAGATGAGGTTAGCACCAACTCTGCTCATTCCAGGCTATTGTTTGTCCATGGGATAGACAGGTGCTATAAAATCTGAACCCATCACTTCCAGAAATCCTTTGACAAAGCAGCATCCAGAAAAAATAGTTTTCTCCAATGCCCCTCAATTATACATCTCAAGAATCTGCAGTCACAGTTACTTCCACTAATTCAATAGTGGTTACTTCCACTAATTCAATAGTTACTTCCACTAATTCAAGGAAGCTATGGTGTGTGTTCCTTACCTTTCTGACACAATAGCTGTTTGAACGAATAACCACCATATGAAATGTAATTCTAACGTTGACGCTAGACCTGTGATCCAGTAGCACGGAGCTTCTCTCTGGTGTAAATAATCTTTTCATTACCATTTAAAAGGTCATTTCTGCACCGGCATAAAACATGGGTGGAAAGAATAACACATAACAGCCTCAGAACATGACAAGTTAATACGTTAAGGATAATTCTCGTTAACCTCACCTGGAATCCTGAGGTAATAATAACTTTATTCTGCGACCCTGGCTGCCTCCAATTAACTTTTGTGTAACTAGGGTTACAATTGAAAATAACACTTCACTTTTCTTAAGTGCCCTTTCAACTCGTGGAGCCGCTCAAGTCTTCCGCTCCACCTGGGGATGGAACATCAGCAGTAGAGGACGCTCTCCACATCCATCTCCCCTAAGCCCGGAGAGATGAAACACCAGCCTGAACATTTCACTTAAATAGAGCGATATCATCTCCTTATCTTTTTTGTTTGCTTATTTTTCTACTGCCAGTTAAGGATGCTTATGCAGTTTTAAACAGCTCGTAATGTTTTACCCTGAGAAAAAAAAAATCATAATAGCTGTTTTCACATCTCTAAATGAAGTACGCATAATTTCAAATGGAATATGGAATCCCTTGTGTAATTACTGAGCTGTGACAACATTCATCTGTTTGGTAACTGAAGGGAAAGGTAATGTCCCCAAGCCTCCAGGCTAATTAGATAATGTAAGCTTTGGCAAACCACACCAGTTTCTAGACCCAGGGTCACTTCTGACTCACTGCGTCTTATCAATAGCTTCAATCAGATACTCCCCAAGGAGAGAAGGCTGCATAATAATCTAATAGTTAGAGACCCCTCATGGAACTGGGAACCTTGAGAACCAGGCCTTACTTGATCTATGACCTTAAATCCCCTTATGTTTATCTTGATCTCAATGCTCAGGGCAGTCATTCCTCTATCTGATTGAAGGTTGGCTTTAGAATATGTGCCTGATATGAGTAATCCATGGCCTTTCATAACATCCAAGAACGAATTGGGAGAATCCACACCAGGTTGTTATCTGTCTACAAACTACTTGTAATGGTGGCAAAAATGTACTTGAGACATTGCACTCCCTGTAGGGAACTGCCCACAGCTTGCTTGCTAAATGTCCCCACAGTTAGCACTGAGTAGATTGCACCCCCAGAAGGGAACTCACCCATACCTTGGCAAAAGCTTCTATAGTCTATTTTCAGAACTATTTGAAACTTTAAGGAGTGTGATATCCACTTTTTCTGTGTGTGTTAGAGACCCAGCATCATCCTTTTATAGAAATAGAGAGGAGCCTGTTTTTCAGCTCTTCATCATCGGTGAGTCAGTCTGTCATCAGGAGCCCATAAGGGGCCAATTCAGAGAGAATGAGGGCATCTTCACACTTGAAAATGGACAGTCTAGAAGACCTATGGACTTTAATCGAAGGAAGTACTTTGTGCTGTGGGGATGCCAGCTGGAAAAAGGATTATGAGTCATTTAGATGTCTCCTCTCCACACCCACTGGGTGTTGATGACTCTCCAGGGCTGAGAAGGAAACCGGGGAGGTAGACATGCTGCTTCTAAAGCATTGCTGACCAACACCTGAGCCACTGGGCATGGACAGTGTGGCTGGTCTGAAAGCAGGCATGTCGGAACCATCCATACACACTGTATTCCCATGGGACAGTGCCAGTGAAAGTGTTGAGAACACAGATATCACATTATAATCTCTTTGTCAATGTGTAGATACTATTTTCTCGGTACCTATGTCCAATAAAAAATCATTAACAAAGCTAAATTCACCCATTTTGTTTTGCTGGTTAGAGCTGGTTGTTCAGTATCTGTAAAATGGTGTGAATTTTTGTCTGCGGTGGGAAGCAAAAAGCTGTAGTTTCTTCAGAACAGCCCTAAACAGGTGAGATCAACTGACAACCATCATGCAGGAGCTCCCCCGACCTGTCCAAACATGGGAGAAGAGGTGAAATGGTTCTGAATCTAATACTTTTGGCTGCTTCTCCTGGTTGACGCCACTCTGCTCGCTCTAACTCTAGGAGTCACTCACGTTCCTGGAAGCAAGTCCAGTGAGTCTCTGTGTCATCCAGCTAGCCTTGGGCTCAGGCATTTCCTTGGTCTGGTCTGTGTTTGGTACCCTGTCTGGAGAGTTGTTTACATGTCTTCCCACGAAGTTAAAACGACATGTTCTCTTAGAGAAAGACTTCTGTCTGTGGCTAATTGGTGATTGGCCCCTGGGAGTCCAGCCTGGTTGCTGACACCATGCTTTCTGACCACACAGCCTTCAGTCATTAGGTAGGTAGCCAAGCCAGTACCTCTGTGATCCAGTACCAGGAGCTAAAACCATAGATTCCTCCCCATCCACCTGGCATTATATTCTGCCACACATAGTCTGCTGTGTGGCCTGAGGTGCTGGAAGACAGATTTAAACACCGGAAGACAGATTTAGAAAGGGTGGGGTGGGGCAGCAAGAACTTGAGAAGCCAAGTGGAGAAAACCTCAGTGGCCTTGAACTGGTAGAAATCAGTGCTTGAAGGATTCTACAAAGCTCAGAGACGGGGGGACCATGTGGGAAGCAGGGTGTTGCTATGTAGCTCAAACTATCTTTGTTTTGAGATCAGGAGGCTCCAGCCTCTCAAGTCCTGAGCTTAAAGGACCACTATGCCCAGTTTAGGAATCAGAACTTAATGGACAAACTTGGATATCTAGCTGAGGTGTGCAGATCATGTGGGAACTTGGTGTATCATTCTTTTTACTGCTTATAATAAAATGTGTGTGTGTGTGTGTGTGTGTGTGTGTGTGTGTGTGTGTGTGTGTGTGTATGTTTGTGTGAGACATACACATAGAGGGGGCAGGAGAAACATTTCACATCTGGAAAAAGCTGCTGGAGTCATCAGAAGGAGAATAGTGTAAGTGTGACCACATGGCCCCATTGACAATTTATCCCACAAAAAAAACAGGCTGAGTCAACCTCATGGCCCCATAAAGCCTGAACACTTAGCCACTGACAGGGTCAATGCACAGGACTGAAGAATTTTCTCAGAGGATGTCTCCCCCTCTCCAGAGGCTCCAGAGAAGTTTATGAACATTCCTGCCTGTGCCTCGGCAAGGCAGAGAAGGATTCTGCTACTTCTCTGGATGGAGCTGGAGGAGACTGTGATAAGGAAAACATATCATGTGCAGAAGCACAAGGACTAGGTGTTTCTGCTCATACCTGGAGTCTAGGAAGAACTGATCTCATGTGGGGCCAGGGAGGGGAGGGGAGGGGAAGGATACTCAGTAGGCACTACGTTTTACTTAGGAAGTTCTGGTAGATAATGTGTACAGTAAATGATGACAATGTGTTACATATTTTCAATGGTATAATGGTGGGAATGATGGGGTATCTCATGACTGGGATCCCAGGACAGAGGAGGCTGAGGGTGGAGGATGATACATCTTTAGAGAAGCCAGTATGCTAACCCTGAATATGAATGCTACTCACTCACAAAGCCAGATATAGCAACATCCCAGCATTTCTGCCGGTAGGTACAACGTTATGTTCATTAAACATGTTACTAAATAAATAAATGGAATTAATTGGATGCAGGGAATGAATACTAAAGGGTTAAGATGGATTTTAGATCATGAATTAACTTAAAAGGAGAATCAGTATGTAGTTGAATCTGAAGGAACTTTGTATCTGGACTTTCTATTTACTTAAAATATTAAATGATTTTTCAACTGTGCTCAAAACAGAAGTTGATTAGAAATTTACATTAAAATAGAGCAAGAATAGTGTAGTTTAACTTTTTTTCCCTTTTTAACAAGACAAGATTATTTTAAAAGTATTAAAGACATTCTTGTCTGCTGGCACAAATGCCAGCCAACTATATTCTCTATGAGAAAACTACCCTAAAAACTAGCTCAAGTTAGAAAAGTACATTATCTAGACTGTTAAAGGGGGTAATTCAGCAGGAGTCATGGATGCATCAGGGACAGTTGAGGTGTCTCTAACTGAAATGTATAGCAGAATACCAAACAAAACCATAGACTAAATTCCTTGACAGGGGTGTTCTCTTCCAAACCGTAATCAAGAAGGCCATGGAAGTCCATCAGGAATAATGTTAGGTGGGCTTCTCCTGAAGACAGTATTCAGGACATGGCCCCATGCACATTGCTGGTGTTACTGCCAATCAGTGCAGCCATGTGGAAAATATTAAAAATCTAACTGCATGTGTTTAAAGGATCAGGGGCTGGGGAGATGACTCAGTGTTAGCAGTTTTCTTGTACAAGGCTTGAGGACCCCCAGCACCCACATAGAAGTCAGGCCTGGCATGTTTAGAACTCAGCACTGAGGGACAGAGCCAAGCACATCCCAGGGCATGGTGGAAGCGGGGCTCTAAGAGACCCCATTTAAAAGTGAAGGTAATAACAATTAAGAAAGCCGTTCAACATTGACCTCTGGCCTCCACATATGCATGCATGGGCGAACATACCCATGCACACATGTGCACAAAACTAACTAAATGTTTACATAGAAGGAGAAGATGTTGTTATACATGGAATTTCTGTGGTCCACTTATTTTCCCTTAAAAACTATCAGTTTGTACAGGTTATTATGAGATAGGTGCAAAACATCATATAAAGCCCAAATCTAGTTTTCTTTTAATTTTAAAACATTCTCAGCCGGGCGGTGGTGGCGCACACCTTTAATCCCAGCACTCGGGAGGCAGAGCCAGGCAGATCTCTGTGAGTTCAAGGCCAGCCTGGGCTACCAAGTGAGTTCCAGGAAAGGCGCAAAAAGCTACACAGAGAAACCCTGTCTCAAAAAAAAAAAAAAAAACATTCTCCTTGTAAAAAGAGTTGTCAATTTTCTGTTGGATTTTATGTGATTTTGAAACGTCAGGCAGGATTCATGTATCTCATAAAAGTGGGACATTCATATTTCATTTCTGTCTAATTTTATGTATATCCTTTGAATAAATTTGGCAATGGTGATGGTGAATATTTTCTTTGGTAAATGACGTCAGTATATACTTTTAGGTAAAATACGATGAGCTGGTGAGACAGCTTGGCTGTTAAGTTATCACACTGAAGACCTAAGTACCACCAGGATGTTGGGAAGAGATAACCACCTCCTGAAAGTTATCCTGGAGTCCACAGGTACCATGGCAGGTTTGTGGACTCATACACATCCACACACATGCACACATAAATAAATAGAAGTTAGATAAATCTGGGAACCACGCTGACAAATTCTTTTCATCACTCATTCCATCCACATTTCAAATCCAAAGTCAATGCCACTGAAGGGCTAGGACTTTAAGTTTTGCAGCATGTTTTTATATATCTACACACTGTGTACATGTGAAGAAGATTACCAACTTTGTGGGTATGTGTGTGCTTGTGTGTATGTTTGTGTGTATGTGCATGTGCTTGTGTTTGTGTATGTGTGTGTGTGTGTGTGTGTGTGTGTGTGTGTGTGTGTGTGTGTGTTTGAACTTGAAGCATCAGCTTTGCTCAGAGCTGCCTGTGTTGGAAAAATAGTAGACTTAGAATTACCTTCTAACAAACTCTGAAGAACTTTCTTTTGACCCACATCATCATGAAGACACACATATTACCAATTCCTTCCCCAGATATAAACCCTTCTTCCCATTAAACATCACCCTGTGTTCAGGAGAACATCCTGCCCTGGGGAGAGTCTGGGCCACCTTACAGGGCACCTTACCTCGGCAGATGGGCCGGTGATCACTCCATGCTGCAAGGGTTTCGGTGACTCTCTGGCAGGTGATGCCCTTAGCCCCTTGTAGCACATAATTGTCCTCACAGGAGAATTGCACATTTGCACCAACCCTAGACAGTACCAAGCAAAAAACAGTCCAAATTACCAACAGAAGGAAAACATCAACAAGATGACTTTTATGGTTGTCATCCAGTCTAAATTGACAAAGGCATACATGTAGCAATCCACAGGAGATTACATTTCAAGTATTAGTAGTTATGGTTTAAGAGTAGGTCTCAGGTAGCCCAGGCTAGCCATGAACTTCCTATACAGACAAGGTTAAGTTTAAACTCTCTAAAGATTATGTCTAGAGGCCACCTTGTGAACCTTAAGGGTTACGTCCCATACAGTACCCTTGAAGTTCAGAAGAAAAAGTTGGGTCCTCCGGAGCTGCAGTGACAGATAGCTGTGAGCTGCCATGTAGGTTCTCAGAACTGAACCTGAGTTCTTTGCAAGAGCAACAGGTACTCCTAACTGCTGAGCCATTGCTGCAGCCTCCAAGGAAGGTGATATCATTGTGGAATACTGTGGCTTGCACAAGAATATGTATGTGAGAGAATTTTGCACCCTGAAAGCAAAGCCAAGTTGGACATTGTCTTATTGAATAAATATTTTACAAAAGCAAGAACTGAAAAAGTCCAAGTTAAGAAATTATCTCCATAAAGTGTTGACATTTCTTCTGTTAACATTCACCATACCCCCTAGAATGTACTGGTTTTATACATCAGAAATATGTCTTAAAGGAACAGAAGCAGTTATCGCAGGGAACAACGATACATTCAGCCTAGAGTGAGATGAAAGACAGTGTTAGCTCCAGAGATGCATCTGAAAAACAGAAACCTGATGATTGAAATCAACAACAGGACACTGTCCAGGATGAGCGTTTGAGAGGTGCATGAGGCAGTGTGAGTCGGTGGATGAGGCAGTGTGTGAGGCAAGTAGCAGCCCGAGAGCACAGGACTCTTCCCTGCCTGCCATCTGCACGGAGTGGACAGTGGAGCATTTCACTGCCTCACAGCTCAGTTCCTACCGGAAGCATTTCTACCCGGAGGGACGCTGAGGAAATGTGGGTGAAAGCATAAATCTCTGGGGATGAGATGCCAGTCATCCATACAGATCCATTAAAGTGATAATAAATAAAACATAAGGGAAGAAATAAGCATGCTTCCTCTTCAGCTGATTGAACCTCACAGGGGATATTGGGATTTCCCAAGCTATGTGATAAATCAGCTCACACCTACATGGTACTCTTTCTGGGGATAGTCCTGCATTTGTTGAAAAGTCATTAATTTTGAGCCAACCCAATTGGGAAAATCTTGGGTTAATGAAACTAAACACTTTTCCTTTCTGAAGGAAAATCTCAGCTTCATAAAAATTAATATGCAAACTGGTTGTCTATTGAAGAGTATGTGAAGTACATAGAATTTCTAGTTTTACTTGTCCAAAAAGCCATCTTTATACCATATGCCAAGAACAACTGGACCTATATAGTACAGACTTTGAAAAAGAAATGCCATAGATATAAAATTAGTTTTTTTTAAAGATAACACATAACTCTGTCTCATTGTCAGTACAACTGTCTGATGGAAATCTACCAATTTTATTTTAAAACCAATATTACATATTTGCCACCATCTACAGTTTCTTTCCTATCTACCTGACTTTCCTTGAACTTCTGCATTTCATCACTCTTTCTGAACATTTGCATTGAACATTTACCATGTCATTCTCTAGTAATCAGATATGCCAAAATAAATAAGATAGCCAAAGGCACAAACTCAAGGAGACATTGGAATGGCTAAGGAAGAAAAGAACAATAAGTAAACATTAGAAATGAATGAATGTGAAGGAACCAAAATGACAATGATTAGAACTGGGGTAGCAGAGATGGAAGAGGGAATGAGAGTCGGCCAGACATTCCATGGTCTTAATTTAGGAGGCTAACTTCTAACATGCTCTTTCAAGGGTGGGAGACAGGAAGGAGGGGCAGTGGAGTTCATATATCTGCCTGCCACTTGCTACATTGCAATCAATATTAGAAGTTAATTTGTCTGTCAGGGCCTCTGCTTTTCTTTTAGATATTGAAAACAAGCTGGAACCTGAAATCCCCAAAGTGCTGACAAAATAGACAAATGATGTTTCAAACTCTAGACTCTCAGTATAGAAAGGGAAACATTTGCAGAGTGACGAGGCAATCTACTGAAAGGGAGAAAACATGTGAGACGCAGATATAAAGAACACGGACAGCTCATAGTGAGAACAAACCAATGTCAGATCGGAAAGGGGGCGAAATGGTGAAACAGCCATTCTCCAAAGCAGACATGCCAATGGCCAGCAGCCATATGAAATCTCAATCATCCTTGCTCTCCCTTAAATGGATGCAAGTCTAAACCATAAAGGAGGTGCTTAGAGACTTCAAGGTTAGATGGCCACTCCTGTGCATCTACCCAAGGGACTGTATCTTACTAGAGAGATGCATATGCTCAGCTATGTTCACCATTTCTCTGGCTTTAATAGCTAGAATATGAAAATAGTCTAGATGTTCATCAACTGATGAATGGATGATGAAGTGTGGTGCCTATACACAGTGGAATGCTATTCAGCCACAAAGAAAAATGAAATCATGAAATTTGCAGGAAAATGATGGACTAGAAAAGATACTTATGGAACTAACCCAGATCCAAAAAGAAAAACATTACTATTTTATCACTCATAAGTGGATCTTAGTATCAAATCTTTAACTTTGTATGTCCCACTTGGAATCCCCGTAGAATCTAGGAAACTAGAAAGTACCATTGGTGGGGAGTGGGAAGAAAGATCTTAAGGAGTGGAGAATCATAGAAAGCAGTTAATATGAAGAGAGGGGACAATGGAGCAGGAGGCTTGGGTGGGGATATTGTTGGGCATGTGGGGAAGAGGAAAGAATGGAACAGGGATAACGAATATGGAGGATGTTTGAAAAAGACACATGGAAGCCTACTATTTTATAAGCTTCCTAAATGCATGTGCATGGACACACACACACACAGAGACACACAGACACACACACACAGACACACACACACAGACACACACACACACACACACACACACACACACACACACACACACACACACACACCCCACATGTCTTTTCTCATATACAATTATTTAGCTAGCATTATCCTACACAGGAAAGGATGTTCCTCCCAGAAGCCAGGTGGCTAAATAAAAAGCCCCAGTGTTAGTGTGGGTTACTTCCCCTACAGTTGTTGGCTGGGGGTGTCCTGGAAAACCCCTACATACAGGCCATTGCCATTGTTCCTGATTGTCCACGAGAACTTAATGGTAACGATGGGGATGGTAGCATACAACTTTAGTCCTAGCACTTGGGAGGCAGAGGAAGGTTGATCTCTGTGAGTTCCAGGCCAGCCTGGTCTACATAGGGAGTTCAAGTCAGCCAGGGCTACACACAGAAACCCTGTTCTCCAAATAAGCAAATAACACATACTGCTGAAGACACCACACTCATTTGTCAAAGGACCCAGAGAAATCATGTCTGTACTTATCAGGAAGCTTCATCAACAGTCTTAGGCAACAGTAAACATTATGGACTGTAATCCTGAACTACAAATGCTAGAATGGCAAGACATGCCACTGGATAGTCAATGGGAGAAGAGGCACATAGGTTATGAAGGGGACTAACATCTCTTTGCTTGGATTCAAGGCCTGCACCAATGGAGGAAACACATACCTGGTGCTGTAAATCTAGCAAAGAACAAACAATAGGGAAGTTCACAGGCCCTGGAGGGGAACCTACTGTGATTCCTTGACAAACGGACATAGTGTCAAACTTGCCCCTAAATTGAATCTCTGCATAGCTAGTGCTGCTGTCAGACCTCATCAGAGAAGATTCTTTGTGTAGTGGAAAGTGGTTGATGCAAGAACTCACAACTCATCAGACTGTAGAGAATAAGTTTCAATGGCATGCTCAACCACAAATGACACATCTATATCATTCTCCCCCAAGATTCAGGGACAATCATGGAAGAAGGGGTGGACACATTAACAGACCTATATATCAGGGAGGACATGAACAAAACAGTGTCTTCAGATAGGACAGCTGCACTCATGAACTCATGGTCTGTATAAGAGGAAGCCAGTAAGCATTCCAGCACAGAGGGAGGAAAAGCTCATGAGCTCTCATACCTAACTCAGGAGCTAAGGAGAGTTTGTAGGTTCTAGGGGGAGAGAGAAATAGTTTTCCTTTAAGAGCGGGTCACCTGGTAGGTCAATCATCTACCCATGGATGTCTCCAAATCCATGCATATATAGGCATCGCAAATTGGACCTAGTATGATCATAATTATTACAATACATTATCAAAGTGTTAATAAAACATAGTTAAAGAACCATGAAAAATGTTGAATCATGTCATAGCACAGATGTAATAAGAAAGGAAGCAGGGGTTGGTGAGGATGCAGAAATAAGTGAACCCTTGTGTACTATTGTCAGAAATATAAGTTAGCACAACCACTGCGGAAAATGACATGGAGAATCTTCAGGGCTTTAAGAAAGAACTATTATATACCCCAGTATCCCAGCTGGCCATATAGATCAAAGGAGTAAGTTAATATCAGCATGATATGTGCATTTTCAGCTTTGGAAATCATAAGCAAGATACAGAACCAAGTGAATGACCGCAGATCAATATGGACAAATAAAGTGTCGTGTATACACAGAGTGGAAACGAGAGGGACCTCCTTTTATTTGCAACACCACGGACAAATTATGAGGCCACTTTGCTCAGGGATAGAAAGACACTGCATACCCTACTTACACTTGCAAAGTTACAGACTAGGAGTCACATGGGCAACAGAGAAGAATCTGGTCACCAGGGACTGGAGGAGCGAGACAGCTCCTGGAAATATTCTCT
This sequence comes from Peromyscus melanophrys, assembly GCA_902168415.1. Classification (NCBI taxonomy): domain Eukaryota; kingdom Metazoa; phylum Chordata; class Mammalia; order Rodentia; family Cricetidae; genus Peromyscus; species Peromyscus melanophrys. Next base: position 109,960 of record CABHPR010147556.1, read on the forward strand.
ATAGGACCGTAAGTTCAATTAGGAGGAACGTGAGTTTGGGGGTTCATGCACTGATAGTGAGTTGAGACACAAAATACATGAAATACTATTTTCTGAAAATTACTGACCCACTTTTTAAATATCATCAGAAAAAAATTATGGCCATGTGATGTCTGACAGGCTAATTAGCTAGATTCTTGGCACCTGCAATGTGTACACATTTCAAAATACACTGTATGCCATAGAATATACAATTTACATTTGTCAGTTTTGACACTGTGATCCATTGACCTCATTTGTGGCAGGGTAGTATGTGTCTGTCCAAATTGTGAGGCAATGCTTCCAGAGATGGTGTCTGTGAGGTCACAAGTGGTAGCACACACCCTTAATCCTATCACTTAGCAGGCAGGATCTCTGTGTGTTCAAGGCCACAATAGGGAACAGAGCCAAGCGTGGTGACACATGTCCTCAATCCCAATACCATAGAGGTCTGGTGGTCTGTATAGACAGACAGAAAGTGACAGAGCTATGTAGGAAGGGGAAGTGATGTGGCTAGGCTAAAAGAGCCAATGAGAGAACAGAACAGAAAAGGCATATAAACGTGAGTACGCAGGAAGTAACTTGCATTTGGAAGCTGCAGAGTTGGTGAGGTAAGGTTGGCTGGTGGCTTTCCCTATTTCCCTGATCTCTTTAAGGCTTTCACCCCTATATTTGGCTCCATGTTTTTTATTTAATAAGACCATTTAGAAATTCATCTACAATTGGCACCCAACATGGCAAGAATTCATTAAAAAGCTGCTTGTGGTACAGGGTCCCTGGCTCAGGCCCGGTTGCATGGCTCTCTTGTCTACAGCCACGCTTGACTAAGATACTGTCAGAAACATAGGACAGAATACGAGAACAATGAATAAGGATCGTGGTACTTAGTATAGACATGTGTATCAGAACGACAGAAAAGGAAGCATGACTCAGAGCTGGCCTGTATCCAAGGCACCAGCTACTCATCAGTTTTAGTTGCATCTATACAGTTGGAAAACAGACAATCAAGTATTTTTCAGTGGAACTATTGTTAAATATCTCTTCTAATTTCTGGTAATTGTGCTATTCTGACTCTATGGAATTAAAAAGAAAACTTTTAAACTGTCATCCTCAGACCATCTCTACCCTCACTAATGGAAAGCACTGGAGGTACGTGATTTTTTTTTTCTTTTTTTCTTTTTTTTTTCAGACACCTTCTGGGCACATGTTCGGGAAACCTTTTCAGCATGGAGTGAGGACTCTTCCCAGAACTGGCCAACTTCCCATGGAATCACTCTTTCCCAGAAGCCTCTGCTCCTCTGCTTCCTCTGCTCCTGGAAACCACTAGTTTCCAGGACATTGAGGGAAGCACACAGAACTTCACTGCTATTGTGAACGTTTTTTTTTGCACAACTCAGTGGAAATGGCATCAATAGATGCTGGATCTATTCTGACTTTAACACACTAAATTTATTAACAACAACCAGCTCTTCATCTGCAGGTCAGAAATTAGCCCAAGGGGCAACCCTCAGGCAGAGCTGAAGCCAATTGTCTCAGTAATGGATCAAGATGAGATGGAAAAGAAAGATGGCCTGGCTTCTAATTTATTGACTTGAGCTTTTGTTTTGCTTTATTCTAGCTCACAAATCAGTTTACTTTAAAAACCAAGTGTGCTTTCTACTTCAAAGACACAGCAAACTAAGTTTTCATTGACTTAGTATCACTCCACTTGAGATACTGTATGTTAGATATATCAGAGTGACTAATCTTGTTCTCATAGATGTATTCTTCAAGGATGATTCCAGAAAAATATCTATCTTTTCATTGGCATCTAACTTAAAATAATCATGTTTCATAATGAAGACAAATATTGGTAGTGGAGACCTATGTGAAAAAGTTATAGATATGTTATGTACTACTAATACTTAAAGGGCAGATTTAAGTGGAACAGTGAATTCAGGAGGACTTTGTCTTTCAAATAGAATACAATAGAAAAAAACGGCTCTCACTTCAATGCTCACTGCTTCTAAGACACTCATCCCTCAACTTTCCATCTGTGGAAACACTTTATTCACTGACGTTTATTTAACTTTACCTACTGTGGTGGGAAGAGTCTTCTGAGGTGAACGAGCTATTTTTAGATACGTTAGAGCTCACACAAACTGCTTCTAAATATGGGGTTCTTGGAGAATGGTTATTTATGGACTTTTCAAAAAACGTTGGTTCCACTAATTCTGAAAAATAATCTAGAATGATTTAAGGATTAGATTTGAGTTCCAGACAGGAGGGGTGCTGATGTGACTATGAACCTCATTGTCCTAGCTGCACAAGAGAGGATGGACCGAGGAGCTCATCTTATTCATAACCACAGTCACCATCTGCAGAATCTGCTGAGCCATCCAGGGAGACACGAGTTCTATTTCAAATTTATTTATATAGTTTTAAAAGATTTATTTTGTTTACATGTGTGTGCATGCATGTGTGTGGGCATGCACGTGTGTGGGCGTATCTGCCACATATATGTGCAGGTACCTGAAGAGTTCAGAAGAGGGCATCAGAACTCCCTGCTTCTAGAGCAGTGGTTCTCAACCTTCCTAATGCTGAGATCCTTTAACACAGTTCCTCATGTTGTGGTGACCCCAACCATAAAATTATTTTCATTGCAACTTCATAACCAAAATTTTGCTATTTTGTGAATTGTAATGTAAATATCTGATGTGCAGGATACATGACATGCTACCCCTAGGAAACGGACATTTGACCCTCAAAGGGATCGCAACCCACAGGTTGAGAATCATTGATCTGGAGTTACAGGCAGCTGTAAGCTACCTGACATGAGAGCTGCAAACCAAATTCCAGTCCTCTGCAAGAGTGTTCTTCACCCCGGGGCCATCTCTCCAGCCCCAACTTTTATTGTTAATAGATAGTAATAATATATTTGAGGTACAGTGTGGTATTTCAGTATATGTTGACAATATGTCATGATCAGATCAGAGAGCCAGTGGCACATCCATCTGTCACCTCAAGCACTTCCCATCTCTTTAGGTTGGGGACATTTAAAATCCTCTCCAAGCTATTTTGAAATTCAATTAATTGTTGTCAACAAAAGTTATGCTACTGTGCCTTAAGGCATGACAAGTTATCCCTCCTGACCAGAAATATCCCTGTGTCTGTTAGCTATCCTTCCTCTGAGCTGTAAATGGATGGAGTGTTATATAAGATGGCAGACAGACAGGGATAGATAATAGATAGAGGAAGATTGATTATTGATTGATAGATATAGATGAATAAATTTAAGACAGAGATAGGTAATAGCTAGATACAAGTAGATACAGAATAGAGAGATGAAAGAAAAATACATGAATAAATGATAGGTGGCAGATAAATGATAGACAGATGATAGATGGTAGATAGATAGATGATAGACTATAGATAGATGATAGATAGATGATAGATTGATGGATGGTAGATAGATGATAGACAGATAGATGATAGATAGATAGATAGATAGATAGATAAATGATAGATGATAGACAGATGATAGATAGACATAGATGGATAGCTAGATAGATAGATAGAGAGATGGATAGGCACACAGACAGAGAGATAAGTGATTGATAGACTGACAGATGATAGATCATTGAAAAATATATGATAGACTGAAGCATGACAGATACATAGATGGTATCTTGGTAGGTAGTGGACACAGATAGAGATCAGATTGTGTTCAAATATCAAACTGAGCTGTGACTGGCAACTGTGGAAGCCATTCCAATACACATCCCTCCTTCCTATTCAGCAATAGAAAACACAAATTTTTGAGCTAGCCTTGTTATCAGTGTTGAACTCAAGCCAGGATTGTTGCATCCTTCATGAAATGGACACAGGGGACACAGGAACAGAGCTTTTGTAGTCAATTCCCAAGATATGGAGAAGTTGTGCTTCACTCGAAACATTTTCACAAAATGAAACAAGAGGGTATATGAACACTTCAGAGCATTCATGAGTGTGTACTCATGCCACGAGTATGCTTATAGTGCATCTACCATGCACGTATATGTATACAAGAGTGTACCATGCATGAGTGTGTATCATGAATGAGTGTGCATGTGCATACACATGAGGGCATCTACCATGAATGTGTATGTATATGTGAGTCTGCACTACACATGAGTGTGTACGTATGTACACATGAGGGTCTATGTCATGCATGTGTATGCACAGGTGTACATGAGTGCAAGAGCCATGTGTGCATGTGTATAAACATGACTGCATGTACTATAAATTTATGCACAGGTACACATGAGTAAGAGGGGAGCAGGGAAGTAGGGGAGCCTGAGGGTTCCAGGCTGAAGCTGGGGTGGGAGCTTCAGAAACTCTGAGCCTTGTTTATCTACCATTCCCCAGACCCTCACCTTTCTGTATGTTTGGGGATCTAGGACAACAAAATACTGTCCTACATCTCTGCTAAGGAGTCTGTGGAGGGGAAACAGCAATCAGAGACCACAGAAGGTTGAGCCTTGTGGTTCTGGCTGGATGTTCTGCTTCACTCCCACCCGAAGTGGCTCCCCACACTGCTTGGCTGACTGAGAAGAAGACCCAGATCTGGGGCCAACAAGATGGCTCAACTGGTAAACATCGCTGTTAGCAAGCCTGGTTATTTGAGTTTGATTCTCAGAATCTACATGGTGGAAGGAAAGAAACAAGTTCTACAAATTGTCTTCTAACTGCCACTTGTACACACACTCCCAACACACATACATACATCCAATATACACACACATTCCCAACACACACACACACACACACACACACACACACACACACCCAACATACACACACACACTTCCAACACACACACTCCCAACACACATACACACACACACACACACATACACACACACACACACACACACACACACACACACACACACACACACACACACACACACACACACACACACACACACACACACACACACACACACACACACACACACACACACACACACACACGCGTGACTGTAATAAAAATACATTTTAAAAAGGAGCCACAAACATGGAAATCATGTTTCTGTCAGGAGAGAGGTGACCAGGTGAGAGGCAGAGGGAAGATGGTGGGGGGATGTAAAGATTACAGATAAAGGGGGGTCTAGATGTCTGTCCCCACCCTGGTACATACTCTTTTCTAGACCCAGTATTTAACATCTCATAGAAGTGATATTCACGAACAATTGGCTGAGAAATATCCATTTTTAACCCTCAAGAATAAATGAGTAAAATGAGGTTATTTAAAGTATCAACTGGGATCTTGATATCTGAACCACTGAGAACTGAGGACTTGTCCCTGCGTTCCAGTTTCCTGCTACTTACTGGTCTGTCACACTGTGTTTACCATTCCTGAGTTCCCTCTGCTTTTGCCATTTCAACTTCTCCCCCCCACTTTCTTTCTCTATCTCCCCCTCTTTATTTTTCTCTTCTTCATTCATCTCAACTTTTTTCAAGTCATTAAAACTGTTTTCCTTTTTCTAACAAGAATTATCTATAAGTTAAAGGTGTTGAAAACTTTCCTGAAATCTATATAAGGGCAATATTGAAGGTAATTTTCAAGAAAAAGAGAAATGACATTTGATCCAAGAAAAGAATGAGGGAGTAAAACCTGTCAGGGACATGTCGATCACCCTTCAACATCTTCAGAGCATTTGAGTCACCACACCATCCCACACAGAAGGTCCCCAGTACCCTCTCTGAGCCTGGCACACCATAGGCACCAAGAATACACGAGGCATGAAGGCTCCATGTAGATACCTTCAGTATGTGCCCATGTTACTGTTGGTAAGGTAGGGGTGAAAAAGCATGGAAGTCCACCTGTTTCTCTGTCCTAGCCTTTGCTACCCTCACCTACATAAGGAAAAGACATTCACTAGTCAGCTCTGCACTGGACTGTAATCCATCAGGACAGCATGCTGAGCTCCTAGTATCTAATATCCTTCATTTTAGTAGATATTGGCCTGTATTTTTCATGAGCATCAACTGTTATTGTGAATGTTAGCAAATAAACAGCCAATCAACTTTAACAAAAATATAGAAAAGTATCTTCCACAAATTGCAATTGGGTTTGGGTCTTGATAGATTTGGGGGAGGGGTTAAAGGGTGGATGGGGGTTGGGTGTGTGCGCATGCATGCACACATACATTCTATTTTCATTATTGACAAAGTGAATGAGTCATATCTCAATCACAAGTCCAGCACAGAAAAGCCTAGTGGGTGTCAAACCTTTGATTAGTTGGGTTATCACATGTAACCAAGTCCTGTAGCCCAAAATGTCCAACAGTTATGCCAATGACCAGAGTGTTCAGCCTTAGGGACCTGCCCTGCCTCTTTACTCTACTCTTCTCCCACCTCGAGACTCCAAACTCTGCTCACTTACTGTTCCACTAGAGGTTTAGAATTGAATTAGGTTAACCTTGAACACAGGAGTATGGAAGGGCAAGAGAATGGGAGAGATGGCTACTGGACTTGGCAGAGTTTATTCATCCTGATGTCTTTCCATCCCCAAGCCTATTCACTGAGCTGCATGCCCAGAGTGCACCTCTGAGGTGGTCAGATCATGTTGGACAAGTACAAAGAGGTATTTCATTTAGGAGACGAACACAGCACAGCCTCAGCTCTGCACCACACCATGACAATCATATCCTGTGATCATTCATATCGTATCAATGCACTGCTGTCCATCACCTCAGGATTCCCCAGCACATGAGTCCTATGACTTGGGAAAGAAACACACACACACACACACACACACACACACACATACACACACACACACACACACACACACACATACACAGAGAGAGAGAGAAATTCTCCAGTAGCCAAAGGACATGGCCTTGATAAATGAGAAGGACAGTGTCTCCAAGACCATCCCAAGCAAATTAACCATACACTGGGAAGGCTGAGCTCAGCATTCCAGAAAATACCATCATCTGAAAGACAAATGCGTATGGCTGAGGATATCAGAATGCCTTTTATGAGTCTTGTGATTTCCTCACATAAGTCATTTCTGGGTCATTTTTTTTTCTTTATAGAGTGATGGCTTCTACACTCATCTTCTCAAGCTGCCAAGGCAATTTGGCAGCACTAAACACACGTCTGAGAGTAGATGGCTCTCTCCAGCCTGCGAACAGAAAGGGAACAAATGTTTCATGTGGTTTTTAGGTACTGCAGGCTAACAGTCCTGAAAGGCCCTACAGCAATGCAAATGGATCATTGCAAGGGTTCAGCCATACTAAAAAGGTTTCATCAAGTGACCAGTGACTTCCGCACTGTGACCAGCTCTCACAAGTGGCACACTGAGAAAAAAAAAGTGTGGATTTTCCTGTGAGGAAATTGAATTTGAGTCTTCCAAGTCTATGTAAGTTCATGGGATCCTGGTATTTACCAAACAAGTTGTCTTCATCATGCAAAGGGGAAAAATCAAACCCTTGTGTTAAGAACTCAAGACTCTTAGAAAGGCAGAAGTCATTTCAGGCAATTTTGGGAGGAGCAGGTAGGGAGAGGGTGTGTGTGGGTAAGGTAGGTAGGTACCAGGAAGAATTACAACAAGGGGAAGAAACTGGGTTACCTGGATGGCTGAGTGTTCATGTAAGTCTCTTAACTCTCTCACTGTGACTCTTCAAAAGGCCAGATGTGGCAGCTTTCCCACTGGGCTACACCTGGCTCCAGAGAGTAGCACCTAGCCCTAATCCATCTTTTGTTTAGCAGATACCCTCTGTTTCTCTAGTCACCCTATGTGAATCTTGTCTGAGAGTCTCCCAAGGATACATTCTCTGGAAAAGTCCATTCAGGAAATCTGGAAAACTGTGGTACCTGATGAATCGAGAAATTTGCACTTGGCATTGTATTTTTGGCAGCTTCTTTCAGGTTGTTTTGAACATATGGAAATCAACTGGCTAAAATGTAAATATGGAAAAAAATAAAAATGCCCGGAGTGAAGGGAAAGTCTTCAGTCCTGAGAAGCTGGATCCCCCTGCAGCCATGAAGGCTCTACTCATTCTTAAGGTGTCTCTGGGTCTTCATTCAATGGTCTGGTCCTGTGTGAACCCATGCACCTGTACTATAACATTTGGCTCCCAATGTGACAACCAGAGGAAGAAGCCCCTTTTAGGAAGGTGTCCAACACATGGCATGACAACCTCCATGACACACGACACATCTCCATGGGGGGATCAGGAGGCCATGGAATTTTGGGATCAAACACTGTCAGGTACCTTGATCAGAGGCTGAGAGACAGTGAGGATAAACGATTCCCCATATAGCCAGATCTTAGAGAAGCATCTGCGGTGAAACCTAGCCAGAAAAAGCTTCTTCTTCTCAACAGACCTCATGGGTGCCAGGAGCTGACCATGTCCTGGAAGGCACAGAGGGAGATGTGCTGTTGAACCCTCTGCTGGGGCAGATGTCCAGTAAGGACTCCACCATCCCTTGTCAAAGCACCTGCCTCCTCCTCACGTCATAGCTTATAAAACCCAGACACACGAGTTCATGTGCTCAAGACATCAGTGCCTGGACCCAAGTTTTTTTTTTTCACCCTGAAATTAATCTTTTCAATGTTTGGTTGATCAGCAAATGGTTCTATGTGTACAAAGACTCTCTGGTAAATATTTGCTCTTATGCTCCTATCTACACAGTGCAAAACCTTCCAATATTTTGATTTGTCTTTCACTTTGCATTGCTTGTAATTGACCAACAACTCCTAAGGCAGATATAAGATGGCAAGGAACCAAGAGAGTAGGGAGAACACAGCCATTGTGGGGAACATACAGCATATATGCTTATATGCATGTTCACACACATATAAGCACTCAACTATGGGAGCCACTCATAAATTTACTAGTCATTATAAAAGAAACATGTATTGCTTCTGGCAAAGTAGCCAACATACAGTGTGTACTCAGCTAACAGAGGCATGCTGGACTCAGTTTACAAGTGCGTCTGGAGTAGCCCATGTGCTCTGTTCTTCCCTTCAAAGTCTCCATGTCACTATGGCCCCGTGACTCCAAATCCAGTCATGTTTGCTTAAGTCCACAAGAGCCAGGAACCCAGAGAAACCATCAGCCAACATAACAGAACCATCTCTCTGAAGCATGCTCTGAACTGGGCCCATCAGTCTGAGCCCTGAATTCAAAGCCACTTAGAATGGAAACCGATGCTGTCTGGGATTTGAGAGGTCAGTGTGGAAGGTCATGTTCTGTGGAAGTCAGCTCCCTGTGGATCAAGCTGACAATACCATACACGGTTGACAGGAGACTGACAATCCACATTTAGGCCCAGTGATGGTCCTGGCTGCAGAGGCGCTGATCTGGTCACAACACATTGTCTATCTGCTTGTTGGACTCTTGTTTGATTCAATTTGTATCCCCTCCTCACTGGAATTAGAATGCACCAAAGTGCCTTACACTGGTTTTTATGAAATCCCACATGAAGTTTGTACCTCTGATCAGTTGCTTATGCAGAAATGTAAGCCCAAGCCCTTGTTGTTCCACAGAGCAGCCTGGCTGTTCAATAGCTGTGAACAGAAGTTCAGCCTGGTTTCATCATCAGTTCATATCCTTACTGCACTATGGAGTCATGTTGCCAAGAAAGAGGATTCCTCAGTAAACTTCTTCAGCCCTGAGTGCAGTGTTGTGCCTTGCATCTCTCTCTACTCTTTATTGCTTGCCCTATTTCAACTCAGCAAAATAATCTCTTCCTATTACATCCTCTCCTCCATTGTATATTAACCCTACATTATTCTTAAAAACAATATCTTCAAGTGCCTTGTTATATTGAACTAAGAATCCCCAGCCAGTCTGAGAAGAGGGACACAGTGGCTTTAAGTGGCCATAGGCAACTTGGGTTTGTGGATGTCAAAGTCTCACCCTGCTGTGTGGGTGTACAGCAGCTGACCCTAAATGTCAGAATGACAGGTTCCTGGCTTCCAAACATCATCTTACTATGCCACTCCTTTTCAGGGGATGTCTTCTTCACCACTTGTCCTCCAGACAAGCCCTTATTATCCCTTGTAACATTAGGGCATTATGCAAAGTCAGAATAATCACTTAGCTTCTGGACCTGCCCTCTCTTGGCTGGACCCACTGTCTACCTTTTGTATCATTTGGACCCCAGTTTCACAGTGCCCTGGGGAATCTCTTCCAAATACCATCTCCCACACAGTGGTCCTTTCCCTATTCTTTGCTGTGTCTGATTCTCCAAGGTTGATGATGTACTTGAGGACTCAGATCATTTCTGTGGGGGAACTTTTGAAGCATCTAGGGGAAAAAGAAAACTTTTGCTTCTGGACCTCTTCCCAGAAATGGCCAAATAGTGTGATTTGCCTTTTCTTGTTTTTTTTCCTTAGATAGCAGAAATGTACTGTAAAGAAGTGTGACATAAGATGGCCATGGCTTGGATCCTGTACATGTGTCTTTGTGTGGGGGAGGGTGTGTGTTATATTTAAGGTTTTTGACATCCTGGGATTATGGTAGCTCTAACTACATTTCCCATGATGCTTTGGTCAGTACAATCCAGCAAAGGTGCATTCTCCTCCTTCTATAGTTCTCTCTATGTATGGTGGGGCACCTGGAACCAACATAGTAAACAAAACCTCAGGCAGACACCACCACAAGATGAACTATATTCCTCTTCGCCAATATCACTGTCCCCAGCCCACCATACACACATCTACATGTGGCTGGATATCAGGCTTCTGCTTCTTCCATACACTCTATTGCTCTGGCATTTCCATGTGAGTGAGGTAGGACACCATTTTCTCTTTGTCTGACTCAAGCCTTAGTAACTTCCACAGACACTGGAGCTGTGAATCCTTCTCCTTTCTCCAAGGTGGTCCAACCCAGGAGAACAATGGCTTCTTTCCTTCTAATTTTCATTAACATCTGCATAGAGCAAAAGATCTAATGAGCTGATCTCTGCACTGCAAGATAGATCAAGAGTAGGTGGCTCCCTGACAGTCCCTCACAAAGACAGCTCCCATTCAGCAGAGCATAGGTCTCCATGCATGAGGGCTGATCTCCAGAAGTCACCAGTAGTAATCCAAGACAGTGCCATTTGTCATTGTGAGGATATGAACATCTCATGTATTAGCATAAGAAGCCACCTTCCCTATTTATTATGGAGCACATAGTCAGTTCCATGTTCTTGCTGAACACTTATCAAAAATCCGGCATAGAGACAGTAGGACCCACAACCCTGGCAGCTTTACTGGATGCCAGAGTAGTCCTAGGGACCCCAGGGAAGACACTGCCCACCACCCAGTAAATCTCTTTAAGTCTGTCCAACAACCCCAGAGTGTACTCCCCTACCCCAGGTCCCATATACCAGCCTACTACTTTGCAGGAAGTCTTTGGCTCTACCAGAGGCCAGACAGGATCTAGGAACTCCAGGTAAGATATTGCCCATCACCAACCCACACTCCTTAAAACCCTACCCCAAACCCCAGACTGCACCCCTTCCTCTGGGCTCCACAGTAGAGCCCACAGCCCTGGCAGCTGTACCAGATACCAGAGTGGTCCTAGGTACCTTAGGGAAGACACCTCCCACTGCCCAATAAATTCCTTTAAGACTGTCTAACAACCCCAGACTCACTCCCACCCCAGGCCCATATTGCAACCTACTACTTTGGAAGAAGTCTTCAGCTTTACCAGAGGCTAGACCTAGACTGGATCTAGGGACCCCAGGCCTACAACTTCAGAAGCAGACTTCAGGTTTACCAGGGCACAGACTGGATCTAGGGACCCCAGCCCCAGCAGCTATACTGGAGGCCAGGATGGTCCTAGGGACCCAAGAGGACAGACTAGATCTAGGAACCCCAGACTGCATCCCCCCATCCCTGGACTCCATATCCTTGCCTATAACTTTGGAAGAAGACTTTGGCTTTACCAGAGTCCAGGCTGGATGTAGGGATCCCTAGCTTCCAAAACCACAGAGGAGACTTTATACTGGACCTGTAGGTGGCCATTTAGGCCAGAAAATCAGAGAGAAAAGAGAAATCAAGAAACAAAACATCCATTCAACAAAGACTAATGCAGGAGTCAATACATACACCTATAATCATTGTTAATATTCTGATCTGCCCCTTGAAATCCTGTCCCTTGAAATCCTGCCCCTTGGGGCCACGCTCTGTCCTGACATAAGAGCCTCATTTTAAGGAAAAATTCCTTTCCCTTCCTCTCTCTCTTCTGCTTTTCCTCCCATGAGGTGTTCACCCTTGACTTCTCTCTCTTCCTCTCTCTCTCTCTTCTCCCTCTATTTCCTATCATTCTCTTCATCTCGCTATTATAATAAACTCTCCTCATGGATGCAGTGCCTGAGTGTGAATGACTTTCCACACACTGCCACCCCTGCTGCATCTGCCCAGCATGTCTTCCCTCGTGTATGGGCCCCCATGTGCATAATTCATAATAATCATCCCTAATCCAGATGCCTAAACGCCAGTATAAGAACACAATCAATAATAGAAAGGGCAATATGGCATTACCAGAGCCCAGCTATCCTATCACATCAAGACCTGAACAATCAAACACAGCTGAAGCACAAGAAAAGGACCTTAAAAATGACTTTATGAAGATGATAGAGGTCCTTGAAGAGGATATGAAAAAATGCCTTAAAGAAACTGAGGAAAAGACAGACAAAAGCTTGGAAGAAATCAATAAATTCCTAAAAGAAAGCCAAGGAAAAAACAAACAGATGAAGGAAACTGTTTAAGAGCAGAAAATTGAAATAGAAGCAGTAAAGAAAACACAAACCGAGGGAATCCTGGAAATAAGAAATCTGAGTAAGTGAACAGGAGCTAGATGCAAGCATCACCAACAGGATACAACAGATGAAACAGAGAATCTCAGGTGTTGAAGACACAATAGAGAAAATAGATTCATCAGTCAAAGAAAATGTTAAATCTAGAAAATTCCCAACACAAAACATCCAGGAAAGCTGGGACACTGTGAAAAGATCAAACATATTAATAGGAGCAGAAAAAAGAGAAGAAACCCAGCTCAGAAACTCAAGAGGACATAGCTAACAAGATCATGGAAGAAAACTTTCCCAACCTAAACAAGGACATGTCTATAAAGGTACAAGAAGTTCACAGAACATCAGAAAGATTGGATCAGAAAAGAAAATCTCCCTGCTACCTAATACTCAAAACACTAAACAAACAGAACAAAGAAAGAATATTAAAAGTGGCAAGGGAAAAAGGCTAAGTAATGTATAAAGGCAGACATATTAGAACCTCACCCGACTTCTCAATGGACATCCTAAAATCCAGAAGACCCTAGACTGATGTCCTGCATATTCTAAGAAACCACAGATACCAGCCCAGACTAACATACCCAGAAAAACTACCAGCCACTATAGATAGAGAAAAAGGGATATTTTATGTGAAAGTCAAATTTAAACCATATCTATCCACAATTCCAGCTCTATATAAGGTACTAGAAGGAAATCTCCAACCCCAGGAAGCTAATTACACCCACAAAAACACAGGAAGTAGAAAATCTCACACCAACAAAACCCAAAGAAATGAAACACAGAAACATACACATACACACACTACCACTACCAACAAAAAAATAATAACAACTAACAATCTTTGCTCATTAACATCCCTCAAAATCAATGGAATCAATTCACCAATAAAAAGACACAGGCTAATGGAATGGATACAAAAATGGGATTCATCCTTCTGCTACATACAATAAACACACCTTAACATCAAAGATAGATAGTATCTCAGAGTAAAGGATTGAAAAAAAAGAATTTCCAATCATATGGGCCTAAGAAGAAAGCTGATATAGCTATCCTAATATCTAACAAAATAGACTTCCAACCAAAATTAATCAAAAGAGATGGAGAAGGGCATTTCATATTTATTGAAGGAAAAACCCACCAAGATGATGTCTCAATTCTGAACATCTATACCCCAAATATAAGGGCACCCACATTTGTAAAAGAAACATTACTAAAGCTTACATCACACATAGAACTGCACACAATAATAGTGGGAGACTTTAACACCCCACTCTCACCAATGGACAGGTCTGCTCATCAGAAACTAAATAGAGAAATAATAGAACTAACAGATGGTATTACTCAAATGGACTTAACAAATATCTATAGAACATTTCACCCAAACACAAAAGAATGTACCTTATTCTCAGAACCACATGGAACCTTCTCCAAAACTGACCATAGAATCAACAAAACAAAGAGTTGGTTCTTCAAGAAAATCAACAAAATTGACAAACCCTTATCCAAACTAACTAAAAGGCAAAGAAAGAATATCCAAATCAACAAAATCAGAAATGAAAAGGGGGGACATAATGACAGACTGTGAGGAAACACAGAGAATCCTTAGGTCATACTTCAAAAACCTGTACTCCACAAAACTGGAAAATCTAAAAGAAACAGGCAAATTTCTTGATAGATACCACTTACCAAAGTTAAATCAAGATCAGATAATTCCTAGTTTTCTGAGGAATCACCACACTTATTTCCAAAGTGGCTGTACAGCCTGCACTCCAACCAGCAAAGGAGTATCCTCCTTGCTCCACATCCTCTCCAGCATGACTTGTCACTTGTGTTTTTGGTATTAGCCCTTCTGATAGATGGAGATGCAATCTCAGAGTCGTTTTGCTTTGTGGGCTCATGGAGACTGAATGGACAACCAGGGAGCCTGCACTCTGCATATATGTTACAATTGTGTAGCTTGGTTCTCTTGTGGAACTTCCAAAAATGGGAACAGGGCATGTCTCTGACCCTTTACTGGTCTTTGGGACCCTACCCCTCATACTGGGTCACCTTGCTCAGCCTTAATGCATAGGGAGGTGCTTAGTCTTACTGTAACTCGATAAGACATGTTTTGTTGATATCCATGGAAGACCTACCCTTTCCTATACAGATGTAGAGAGGGAGTGGACTACGGTGTGAGAACACAGAAGGTTTGGGGGAAGGACTGGGAGGAAAGGAGAGAGGGACAACTATGGCCAGGATGTAAAATAAATAAGTAAATAAATTTATTAAAATAATTTAAAGTTAGAGCCAAGGCTTGTGCTTGTGTTAGAAGAGGCCTGATTCACATTGGAATAAAGGGAGGGGTGTCCTCAGGACAAGATTCCACTCAGCTAAGCTTCCAACCTGTGAAAGGAAAAGGCCTAATGAATTTTCTGTTACTGAAAACCAACAACAAAGAAAATCTGCTGTCAATGTGATTCATGGGGGGCAGGGTCCATCCCAAGTGGGCAGCCTAACTTGGCAACATCATCCACATGGTTCTGGCTTTAGAGTCATGAAGGATACAGGAGTAAGGAGGCTGTAAAATCTTCATCTAAGGTTAAGGAGAGCCACTGAAGCCAGGCTATGTGGGTCAGGGCAGGCCTTGCATGAAAGCCCTGAGAGGATTAGAGGCCCTGACAGGTAATTTTGTGAAGCTGTGAAACTGAAGCCTGGATTGTGTTGTAGACACAAGATGTTGAATGCTAGAACCATGAGATATCTGCCAAGGAAATCTGCAGACAGGGAGTGGAACCAGCCCAAGAAAGAAAGAAGTATGTTGTCTTCAGCAAAGCTGGAAGGAAAGAGTCATCTAAACCCTTTGATATCAGACACGTAGTTACAAGATGCATGGTTTACTCTATGGAGTTTTGGTCTTGCTTTGGTTCAGTATTTCCTCACTATGTCCCACCACCCCCCCTTTTGGAAAGGTGGTGTATAATCTGTGCCATCATATTTTGAAGTGTGCAATTTATATTTTGATTTTACAGGGTGTTATAGTTAAGAGCTTAGAAGTCTTAAGACATCTTAGAAGAGACTCTGGACTTTTAAATGGTGTTGTGACTGAAAGCCCATAGGGACCTTTGAAGTTGAAGTAAATGCATTTTGAATTATGATATGGCCATGAGCCTATGGGGGCCAGGAAATGGAATGTGGTGATGTGAATGAGAATGGCCCCCATAGGCTCATAGGCTTGACTACTTGGTCCCTAGTTGGTGGAAGGAACCATTTGTGAAGGATGAGGGGTGTGCCCTTGTTGGAGGAAGGGGATAACTAGGGATGGGCTTTGGTGTTTCAAAAGACTCCCGTTATTTCTAGTGTGTTCTCTGCTTTCTGCTTGTAGATCAGGATGTAAGGTCTCAGTCGTTCTAGCCACCATGTCTTAGCTCCACCATAAGCCCAATTAAATGCTTTCTTTTATAAGTTGAAACAAAAAATGTCCCATACAGAAACCAGGTTAGGGATCAAACACACACACACACACACACACACACACACACACACACACACACACGCGCGCACACACACACACACGCACACACACAATTAAACCACCCCCCCCCCCCCCCATTCAAACCCGCTCAGGACTCCCTGCCATTCTCTTTCCCCTCTGCCTCATTCTCATTTGTATAGATAGGAAGCATCCCTAATACAATTCAGGAAGTCGTGCCACAGGAGCACATAACGCAATTCAAGAGTGACTTGGGCTCATTTATTTTCTATGGGTGCTAATTAAATCTAAAAGCCACCTAGCCCACTCCCTTCTCTTTACTCGCTGGATAGAAGTGTAGAAACCAGCCAGTGTAGCATGAATCTTAAACAGTCTTATTAATAAAATCAAACCCGAGGCCAGTTATTGGGGTGAACACTGGAAGGTCAGAGAGACAGAATAAGCCACAGCTACCTTCACCTTGCCGGATCCTCAGCTAGTCTTGTTTCCTCAGACTGGATGCCCCGAGCCATCATCCAGA
The DNA here is from genome assembly GCA_902168415.1 of Peromyscus melanophrys. NCBI lineage: Eukaryota > Metazoa > Chordata > Mammalia > Rodentia > Cricetidae > Peromyscus > Peromyscus melanophrys. The sequence goes on from CABHPR010147556.1 coordinate 126,753, forward strand.
ATGGGTCTCAGCTGAACTGCTGCTAGAAGCCTGAAAGCTTAACCAGCCACATGCTTCTCCAGGCCAAAGGCCTCTCCAGGGCAAATGCCTCTAGTTTCTGGTCCTCACGCCTTATATACCTTTCTGCTTTCTACCACCACTCCCTGGGATTAAAGGTGTGGGTCACCACGCCTGGCCGTTTCCAATGTGGCCTTGAACTCACAGAGATCCAGAGGGATTTCTGTCTCTGGAATGCTAGGATTAAAGGCGTATGCTACCACTGCCTATCCTCATGTTTAATATTGTGGCTGTCCTGTTCTCTGACCCCAGATAAGTTTATTAGCATACACAATATTTTGGGGAACACAATACCACCACAAGCCAGCCATATTTTATAAGAGCTATGTGTAACAGTCATCTGTGGCTGTTCCAAAGGGCCCTATCCACAGTCACAGCCATCACCCAGACACTCTGAAATGTCACCTAGAAAGTAGGTGCCTCTCATGCTGACCTACCCATCTCAAATTTGCAGCTGTTCTCCACAGTGGTCAGGAGGAATTGCTACTAATGGAAACTGGCTTCAGAAGTGAGATGAGCACAAGAGATAAAAGCAGTGCTTTACATCAAGCCCAAAGTCAAGAGTGTGGTGACTTATGATCCATACACAGATCTGTCCTCCATTTTTACCCCATCACCTGCTTCAGTCAGAAACATCTTCCTCTAAAACAGTGTGTCACAACCTGTGGATCATGATCTCTTTGGGGGGGGGTCACATTTCAGATATCCTGCATATCAGATATTTATATTATGATTCATAGTAGTAGGAAATTCACAGTTATGAGATAGCAGTGACATAATTTTATGGTTGAGAGTCACCATAACATAACTGTATTAAAGGGTACAGTGTTAGGAAGGTTGAAAACCACAGCTCTAAACATTTGCCAAATCAGCATTTCAGTAATTAAATAGACAATTTCAATACAGAGAAGAAAAAAAAAACACACACTTGCCATTAGATTGAAAATGCAGGTGCCTGGAAAAAGGTCTACACTGACACCAATACCAGAACCAGTATGGTTGCTGTGGTGATCTCCCTTCCAGTGTCTGAAAGTGAGGTGAGCGTTGACCCTCTTCATCCACCAAATCCTTGGATAGCAAGCTGAGACCAGGCCACACATTCCAGGACTCTCAATGGCACCTGTGTCTCTGTTTCAGCAGGTAGATGTCTCATGTTCCATAGCACAGGCTGCATCATGATATCCCAGGGACTTCTGCACACAGAACTGCTCACAGCCCCAGCTCATTGCTTCCTTATTGTTTTTCTCAGGACATTATCTGAAGGAGGCCAAGAAGGGGTAGTACTTTTGCACAGGGAACTAAATAAGCCACCCTTATTGTTCCCAACTTCTGCTTATATACAGAATCTGTAGTAAACAGACAACATGGAGAGGCTTCCAAATGTGAGCTTTTCACATTACAGAACACTTTTAGTATAAAACACTGATTTTCAAATACAAGCCCTGCGTGATAGCATGATCATGTGTTCCTAATATCTTCTTACGAATGACATAAACTGTGCATCCAATGATTACTGATGTTGCTTGCACATCAGATACTTATGAGGGCTTAGCCTACTGATAGTTAAGATATACGTAGTAGTCACATCCATAGACACAGAAAGTGGGACAGCGACTATGAGCTGTATGTGGGATGACATTTTTGTTTTAGGAGTATAGTGTCAATTTTGCTAGAGAAAGGGGATTCTGAACAAGAGTGTTGGTGAGGGTTGTACAGTCCTGGGAATAAATTTAATGGCACACACTTCAAAAGAAAATGGTGAGCATTTTATTTACCACAATATTTAAAACTTTCAAAACCCCTACTACCCACACCTTCTCCAATTAAGCTGAGACAGTAGGCAGTTGGACTGTGTCTAACTGCAAGAATCAAAATGGTGAGAATAAGTTAGGGCCTTTTCCTGTGAAGTACAGACCAATGACCACTAACTCTGCCAGACTCTTTTTTAATTTCTGGCAGAGGAATAGAGGAAAACAGAATAAATAATCAGAGACCCTGAAGGGTTTTAAAAGGAAACTGAGAAGCAAGGAGATTGGCTCTAACAAAATTTAGTGAATAGTGATGTAGGAGTCCAAGCTTTTATACTATAAAGTCAGTACCTCTTCTAGGTGTCCTGGAACCTGATGCCACACATGCTTCCTCTGGCCCCAAAGGTCATGGGTGTTTCTGAATAGTATCAAGTAAGTTTTATAGACTCTTATTCTTATATAAATATGGAAGAAATGCTAAGAGTTAGGGTCCCATCTGAGAAGAGAAAAATGATCATGTTTCCTATTTCACCTAATTTTTTTTTTTTACATGATGAACCTAGAAACAGAGACTACTGTATACTCCCATTGGAGTTGTCCCCAGACCAGGGCTTCTAATGATGATGATGGAATCAAATAATTAGTTTATCAGCTGTCCTTTGCATTTCAAAGCTAACAGATTAATGCACGCTTAAATAATGGTTATACACACCCACATATATACACAAAATAATGCCACTTTTACAAACACCGAAAAGTGAAGAACGTCTGAGAATCTCCTCACCCTCAGTCACTGGAGCAGCCTTTGACAGATGAATTACATCTGAAACATTCTCAATGCGCCCTTTGTTAGAGATACACAAAGGTTTCCCAGGGCAAGGAGGACAACATGGCAATGGTACCTCTCCAAGCAGTCCTTAAAGATGGACTGTCACTCTTCAGAGGAACAGTAATCTTTGGCAAATGCTTTCCCTAGGCTTGTTTCGTTTCTTAGCAACCGCAAGTTTCTAGAAAGCTACATGCTTGCCTCCCAGGGAGGCCATAGAAATGTGTTGTACCCTTCAATTATTTTCTAATCCTGAAGACATTTTGGAGCAGGGAAGGGGCATTCTTGTTGCAGACTCAAAAACAGATTTTAAAGTCTACAGACAACTCAACCGGAGCTGGTTCTATTTGCACAGAATGATGAGCCAGGCCCCACATCACTTCCTTTTCTGTTCCACTAGTTAACAGAGTAGCAAAGAAACCATTTGGTGACATAGGCAGTGGCTGGAGCAGTAACACTTGAGTTTTGAAAGATAAGGACAACTCTTTGAGTCCTACTTTCAAACACTGAGTGAAGATGGATGAGAGAAAAGGTGGCAAATCTCTTCCAAGCAGAGCCCGGTCCAGAGATGAACCAACCCCAGGCTTCCGAATTTTATTAAGCTTTGAAAATAGTCTTAATTGTAACCTGTAAGAGTCTTCTTTTACTAGTAAGTTGATTTTTTTAATTGATAGAGATAATGGAAAAGTAGACTGAACTATCAATGTCCTTTAATGACAGCATAGCATTATCCTTTCCCCTCTTGTTATTAAGATGAACAATGCTGTACGTAAATAATCTGCAGGTAGCGCGCAGGTGCAGAGGCCCCTCTCTGTGTATCCACACAGTAGCTCTCTCATACAGAATAAAGATGGTCCTGAAAAATTACCCATGGATAAAAAGCCTGCATCCTGTGCTGACATTTATCACTGCCTTACAATATGTAAATATGTAACTCGTTTAAAAGTGAAAGTGAATGATTTAATAAGTAATTGCCAAATGTTCACTGTGAGCCCCACGCTGGGTTCCACACTGAGAAAGTGATAATGAATGACAAAGCTGTCCTCTTTATGGAGGTTACACCCTTGTTAGGGGAGAGAAGCCTGCACCATGCTAGTTAAACTTGTAAACAAAAGCACACATAGACTTGTCAGTGGTGGCCAGTGCTAGGATGGACGTGGAGACGTAAAGAAGGAGGAAGGGTCATCCTCAGGTGGCCCAGCAGGATAGGGCCCTGAATGGGAGCAAAGAATACAAGGCTTGTATCATAAAGTCAGATATGAAGCCACATCCCTTCGCTCTGTTGGGAGGGTAGGGAGGGAACAGTCACAGGAACACAGAGGCTCTAAAGGGACAATCATGATTACATAGCAGACAGAGATTCGTCTGTGCGTTCTGCTCCTATCTGATAAGTACAACTGAATTTTCCCTTATGAGGAGTTAAAATGGGAAGACATCAAAAGAATCAATAGATTAACAAGTAGGAGAGGTAACAAAATTACGCCTGTTTATACAACGCCAAGGCCTTAGCCTGGGCAAAGGGTTTCATGCCTATAACCCCAACACCGAGATGATGAAATAGGAGGATCCCTGCAAGTTAAAGGCCAGCTAGAAATACATAACAAGGCTGTCTCAAAAACAAACAAAACCAACACTAAGTCCTGTTTTTGCCTCTCCAGATTCACTTCCTGGAGGGAGAACATAATGTCCCACTGGACACCCAAACAATAAGAACATGAGGACTTGGGCTCACAGCACAGTGGCACTTCTCTCACCCCCCACCCCCTTCCTTAAAAATAATTCAGGGACAGATTTAGTGGGAATCAGTGTTCATTGGAAGAATGCCGAACTTGTCCCCTGGCTGAGAGACTCTATGGGTTCTTTACAGAGGTGCAGAGGGAAGAGAACATCATGGCAATGCCGGAGTTACTCTAAGCACCATCACTCCAGGACACATGGAAAGGAACACAGCCTTCTCTGCCACGGAAGTGACCACCATCTCATGAAAAAGGGAGTTGACTTGTTTCATTCTCATGGACCATGCCAGTTCTCCTTTATGTGCCTCAGTTTCTCCTTCCATCTGATAGCAACAGATCCCATCTGCTATAGGCAACTTTGTAGAGAACAGTTACACAATAAAGGGAAGACTCCAAGTTATACCATGGGGTTAAAGTAGTGCTCATGTATTGGAAGAGAAATTATTAGCACGTCAACATGTTCCCATCAGTTCTAAATCATATATGACCTTTGGGTCATAACTTCACTCTGCCAATCTCCAAACTTCTTTTCTAGTATAGGTCATAGTTTTTTTTTTTTTTTCTAAAGAGTCATTAATCCATTCCCTGACCAGCAGTGGCTAACTTAATTGGCTTAACAACAGTACTAATGAGGCTGTGATCACATATCCCTAGGGACAGGCTTGTTAGCTTCGGTTTAATCCAATTCAACAGAAAATAAAAGTGTCTACCATGACTTGGGCACAGCAATAAGAGATAAAATCAATAAGGCCTGTCCCCTTCCCTTCGGGACCTCATGATTTAACAAAACTCTAGCAACACAAGTAAGTGTCATGGGCACGCAGATGCTGGGAAGGCTGGCTGGGTAGGCTGTAGAGAGCTGGGGTGAGAGTGCTTTGAATCATGGAGGGAATAGCTGAGTGGGGAGGGAGAGCAGGAGCCTGCACAGAGCCATGTTCCATTTTACAAAATGAACAGCCATCCTAAGAAAAGCATGGTGGTATTTTGCAATTTTGTTACTCTGAGATCCTTGTCTCTCTCCATGTGAGCTGTCTCTATACTACATGTGACAAGAGTCATGGATATAGGGGGTGTGGGCCAGGCTGTGAGGAGCTACAGACAGCCATGCTGGGTAATTGTGGGACTCTGAAATTAAAACAGGAGACAGAAACTGAGGAATGGTGATTATCCTGGACTGTGAGCTCAGGAATCTGGTTCCAGGCAGCCCAGAGTGGTGTTCAGGAGAGTTCCCTAGGTGAAGTACTGGAGTTGCTGAGGAGCTGTGGGCTCAGAGGATTCAGGGAGATCCCTTTGTCCAATTTTCCTTCTTTTACCTATGATAAACATTTTCTAATATTTAGATTAGGAACCATATACACAAATAACCTGTCCCACCATGCATGGGAACATAAAGCCCTGGTCAGGTGGCAGTCACAACAGCTTTCAGTAACCCTTCCCTTTCAGTAGTAAGTGTGTTTGTTGCTTGGGATACAGGGATGAAGGTAGGAACTCCTTTGTGAAATTTACACCTGTGGGACACAGTGGTCCACCAAGGTCACTATGAAAAAGAAAATGTAGTCACTATAGTCATCATTGTTTAGAAAGAACTAATGTTCTTGCCATCATCAAGATCCAGCAGCAAGCCCTAGATAAGACATGATCTTGCCACAACAATCCTTAAAGTTTAAAGATTCTATTTGTAAGGGCTGGGGCTCTACCTTAGTGGTAGAGCCCTTGCCTTGCCTGAGTCCCAAGGTATCAATTCATCTCTGCTACAACTGAAGAAGAAGAAGAAGAAAAAAAAAAAAAACATGCACAGAAAGATAGAGTATAGTAGCAGGGACACCTAATCTCAGCACTTTGAGAGGTTGAGGCATGAGAGTAACTACGAGTTCAAGGCCAATCTGGCCTTTACACCCAGACCCTGTCTCAAAAACAGAACAGCAAAAATCAAGGCTCACCCTAATAGTTGCATGTTAACTTGACTTATTCTGAAATAACCTATTCACTGAGCTAGCTTAGGGAGTTTATACACATCCCAGTACTGCAGAGGCTGAGGCAGGTGAGTGATGAGTTTGAGACTAGTTTGGGCTTAACATCAAGATTTAATCTCAAAGCAAAAAATCAAACAAATAAATTAAAAACAAATAAACAACTAACAACAATAGCACCCAGGGACTATGGATGAAGGCCATGATAGGGTGCTTGCCTAGCATATGCAGAGTTCTAAGTTTTAGCCCAACAATGAGGGAAAGAGTGGTGGTGGGGTTGGGAGCTGGGTGTAGTGCAGTTGGTAGAGTCCTTGCTTAGAAGGCATGAAGGCCCAGGTCAAATTCCCATCAGTGAAAATGAAATTATTTTAAAAAGTGATGATAATTGCACTTGTGTACATAGAGGAGGTATGTTTTCCTCAGGACGGGAACTACACAGACAA
>CABHPR010147558.1:3211-21797 GCA_902168415.1 Peromyscus melanophrys
TGTGTGTGTGTGTGTGTGTGTGTGTGTGTGTGTGTGTGTGTGTGTGTTGTAGTAGTAGTAGTAGTAGGAAGGTTTCTCCCATCCCTCCAGGCCCACGCAGTCCTGTGGCCTGCTTATAAAATATATATAAAATATAAAACTCAGATGCTTATATTAATTATAACTGCTTGGCCATTATCTCAGGTTTATTACTGACTAGCTCTTACACTTAAGTTAACCCATAATTCTTATCTATGTTTAGCCACATGACTTGGTACCTTTTCTCAGTTCTGCCTTGTCATCTTGCTTCCTCTGTGTCTGGCTGGAGACTCCTGACCCAGCCTTCCTCTTCCCAGAATTCCTTTCTCAGCTTGCCCCACTTATACTTCCTGCCTGCCTACTGGCCAATCAGCATTTTATTTATCAACCAATCAGAGCAACACATATTCACAGCATACAGAACAACATCGCACAGCATATATATAATATGTATGTGTTTGTTTATTATATATTATATGTATATTATATTATGTTATATATGTATATTATGAAACAAGGGTGAGGAATGGAAAAGGAGTAGTATGAGAGGAGAGAAATGTGAAAAGAAAGCAAGTGAGATATTGGTCAGCGTTAGTGGTGCACAAATTTGAAAATGTCATAAATGTAAATATTTTGTACAAAGAGTATATTGTAATAAAAATTTGGGATCATTATTGGTATTTTGATACTAAAAATTTAATGCCATCTGAACACAAATAATGTAAGGAGTGCAGAGGATGTTAATTTAAAGGCAGAAATTGGAAGGCAAGAGCCACAGCTGCTGAATAGTATGCTGGAGGGATTTGGAGGTAAGAAAGGTCAGTTATCAGAGACAAAACAAACAAACAAAAAGTTATAACACACACTGATATTACTAAGGATCTTGAAGAGAAAGGATGGGAGTAGATCTGTTGTATTGCTGTCCCCTCTGTAGGTTCCCAGCCAGTCCCTGGGGCTCACATGGTGCTGCTGTTCACAAAACATTATCAGCAAATCAAGACACAAACTAAATGCAGAACATAAATTAGCAGAAGTTAATTTGGTTTCTGTCCCTATTTTGAAATATCATGTCCTTCACAAAAGGAAGGCTCCTGTTTCAGTTGGGCCACCTTATTTTCACAGTAAGCCTCTTCTAGGTTATTTTGGCTTTAGAATCATTGCAAAGAGAGTGACTAGGAAGACTGTTTGGTGTTATCAAAGTTGGCACTGGAGTAGGGAATTATGTTGTATTCACTGCACCTTTTTTTTTTAATTTAAGCTTTCATGAAACCACTTTATTTGTACTATTACTGACCTGTAAACATTTTCTAACCTTGTCTTTCGAAAGGAAACAATTTCAGAGCACCACCAGAGTAATTATGGCAACAAGGTTATAGCCCTCTCAAGGCTCCTCACCAAATACAGTTGTAACTTGCATTTTCATATTTAAATCAAAGAAATTAAAACTCATAATTTAGATTCACAAAGTTGAATTTTATGTATAAAAGTCATGTTTAGTAGTCTCTGAATATAATCCTTAACTATGAGGCATGTGATGGCCATAAAAGTTGTAATCATCATTTGTCATCAGAAATTATAATTTTAAATATGAAATATTTAGTATAAGAACTTGCTTATTTAATCTATAAATGAACATATCATCTTGAATATGTTCTCACATGGGGATATTTTGCTTCACTCTTTCCTGTGGAAGCATTACAAAAAAATGAAATAAAATAGTCTCTGACAGAGCAAAATCAAACCCAAGGCAAAGTTTGATTTTCCTCCCTACTGGTTCCACTTAAAATTCATGACCACAGACCTCAAATAGGAACTCAACACTGCCTTGAAATCTAATATGTCTCTCCAGTATAATCATGTCCCACACTTGAGACTATTTTGTACCTTTAGTTTTTCCCTCAATATCTAACTCCAATAATTCGTCCCTCTCAGTTAAAGGGCCCATGCCACATTTAAAAAAACAATTCAAAGAATTCAAATTGTTAGCTTAAAATAAATCCAATTGAATTTTCAACTATAACAGGCTTTTTATATTCATCTAATTGAAAATATCAGCACCATTTTGAAAATAATTAGCTAGACTTTTTGATTTATATCTTAACTATATAATTTCGGATATAACCCTAATACTGTCACAAACTTTCAAATTCTTGCAACTACCATCTACCATTTGAGAACTTGTTTTGTATTGTTAATGTACCAATATTTACAGCCTCTTTCTAGTGCATAGATGATCCAAATATTGCACATCAGTCAGGATAATGAAAGACCAAACAAGAGAATTAGACCAATATTTCCCCAGAGCATAAAAGCTATCATACAAATTCAAGAAATGGTTAATATAAAGGTTTGGTCCAGTGAACAGACAGGAAATAGCATTTGAAAAGACAATCAAATTGGACAATGTATTTGAAAAGACATTCAAACCACAAGGTATAGTAAACTATTGATATGTTGATTGTGAGTCTATTTTGAGACCCACCCACTTCTTGTTGAATTCTGAGAGAAGCTTCAGTCTTTTCCTACACATTCCTCTTCAAACTTAGTACTGCTTAACTTACTTTCTCTTGGTTCTATTCAGCAGAATGCTGTTACTTGTTTCTTACATATTCCCTGAGTTGCATTTCTAGAGTCAGACTCTGCAGTTTCCTTTGTTCTTGGGTACAATTTGGGTCTCATGTCAGGATGAAATAAATTTTCCTTCCTTGCTTTCTCTGTGTTTTAGGGAAAAAAATCATTTTTTACCCCAGAGTCTATTGCACTATTTATCACAGGCTGCTATATTGTACTCACTTATGTGTGTTTATCCCCTGCACGACTCTCAATCCCTTTCTTAGAGGTCAGAACAATATTTTATCCATTCATCTTTCACAGCTCCTACCTACAGTAATGTCTGGCATATGGGTTGGTTAATGTAAAATCCTCATTGCATTATATTTTATGTTGTAAATATCTCACTTCAGGAATAAATATGAGGTAAAACGATGGTATTACTTCATCTAATATAAGAAAGTTTGTAATGTGTTCAGAGAACAATGTAATATTGGTTCCCAGAAAGTGAGTTACATTTATCCTGATTAGGTCCCTACTAAATCATTTAAAAGCTAGACATTAATGAAACTCAAGTTATGATTTTCCGAATACATTTGAGTATGCCTTTAACTGCAGGCTATGTTCCAAGTATCATTGTAAGAGAATAATTCATGCATGTTGTGCTTTAAAGTAACTTTCTTCAATTACTCAATGCCTGTACTTTCCAGTTTACCATGTGACCAGGCAGTTCATAAACTTCACAGTTACGGGAAGTTTGCTAAAATTACATTTTAATTCAAAATATTATCACACTATGGGAATCTTTAAAAGCATTGCAAATTATTTTTATCAATAACCATTTTATATCTATTGACAAGCTTTTTTACAACTATATACAAATATATGTAATTTCTATAATATGTTGGCACAAGTGTTAGCATGATCTTGATTCTGTATATATCATCAAACTATTGGGGAAACGTTTGACAGATTTTTTCATTTTGGTTTTTATGAGACATGGTTTCTCTGTGTAGCCTTAACTATCCTGGAACTTGCTCTGTAGAGCAGGCTGGCCTTGAACTCAGAGATTTATCTGGCTTTGCTTCCTGAGTACTGGGATTAAAGGTGTGTTCCATCATTGCCTGACTGCTTGGAAGATTTTTAAAATGTCAAATAATGTAGATAATAAGAGAACTGTAGAGTTGAGGTTATAAAGGATATGTAATAGAAGTTATGACAGCATTTGAGAGAAAATATTTTAATAAATAGCAGTAATTATAAACACATTACATCAAAAAAGGTAAACCTAATTTTCAGCAACTAGTAGGTAAATAATGGAATGATAGACTGACACAAGAAAAAAATTATTAGGTGCCATAACAACCCAGAAGAATACTGAGGGAAGTTCCAGAAAACAATCAAGGTTGACAATGTTTGACTCTATAAATCTGATGAAAGAGAAATAGGAGCAGGGAATGAGAGAGAGAGAGAGAGAGAGAGAGAGAGACAGAGAGACAGAGAGAGACAGAGACAGAGAGAGACAGAGAGAGACAGAGACAGAGAGACAGAGAGAGAGAGAGAGAGAGACAGAGAGAGAGAGAGAGACAGAGAGACAGAGAGACAGAGAGAGAAACAGAGAAAGACCGAAGCAGAGACAGAGACAGAGAGAACCACAAAGGAAACAGAATATAAAATAACATGTAAGAAAAAAATATACAAAGTAATCTTATAATAAAAGTGATAACCCAAGAATGAATGAATCAGGTCATAATGATTGTTCATATGTTTGGGAGAATAAAGTTTGTAAGTTATACTTCCTTATCTTGGCTCCCTTGCATGGTGTACAGACAAAGAAAAAATAATGAAAACAATGTTCTATCAAACTCATTCCTGTGGGAAACCGGTTAATTCCTCTTTATGAGCTGACAGAGCTGGCTGGAAGTCTTTACTGTTCTCTATTTCTTTCATGGAAGCTCCTTGGAAAGAGGAGTAGAAAGTGTTTCATTATTTCTCAGTTTGTTTTACAAAAATAAATAAAATATAAAATTGTAGTTCTTAATTCTTAAGAAAGAGTTTAGATACTGATAATATGTCCATATGGCCCACTGGTCTTACCATTTTTATCTATATTTTGGCTTCCCCAATCCTTTTTTATTTCTTGTGTTTTGACACTGGTGGTTCAAACACTGTTACTGGCCTTTTACTCTCTCAAATATCATTCTTCAAAGTTCTATATGCCAGGCCAGTCCATTCTATCTTCCACAAGTTAGAGCTGAAAAGGAGAAAGTAAGATGGATAGAGATAGAAGACTCTGTTCATTTTCAGACCGATGTCATTCGAAGAATTATGACACAAGAAATTAGTACTGTCCTTGTAGATGGTAATTTAAAATAAATGAGAATTATCTACAGAGTACTTAATGCATTTCAAGCTTAATTCTTTAATTGCCAGCAAGAGACAAAGATGTATTTTGCATGGCAAGGGTGGTTATAATCACTATAAACAAAGATGACATTGATTACTATAAGTAAAATAAAATGTGTCAAGCAGTAGATTTTATTTTCCTTTAGTGTTCCTTGAATCAGTTTCATTTGTATGGTGAATACAAAGGTCATCTGTATGCTGCATACTTATACATTATTAAAAAGAAAGAAATACATTGACTAGTTCTTAGTACTGGAACAGACCACTGAGATATATAATTAAATCAATAAAAAGACTAAACCAAAAATTGAAAAAGTTGTAATTTAGAACCAAGAGAGGCAGTCATATCATTTTCAAAGATATTCATAAATTATCCCCCCCCCAAAAAAAAATAATACATGATTGTAAGTAACAATGAAAATAAAAATTAGGGGATTTGCTTGCTTGGTCAAAGGAAAGAAAATTGATTGCACGACAGATATTTACCATCCTTTTATATTTGTTTGTTGGGGTTTTGAGATAGGATCTTCTTGTATAACTTAGGAAGGGCTTGGATTTACAAATTCTGTTTCTTCCTTCTGCTGTCCCCATAGACCAGCGTCTCAATCAGCCACCATCAGGAAAGCTTTCTCATGAAGTAGATGGGAACCAATCTAGAGACCTACAACCGGACAATGTGTAGAGAGTTGGAAACTCTGTAGCACTCTGTCTTAAATGGGATATGTTCATCAAACCCTTCCCATCATGGCTCATGAAGCTATAAGGAAGAGGAGGCATGAAGGTTGTGTCAGAGAGGATGGGTGGCACCAAGGAATCAGTGTCTTCCACACAGACAGCACGGACACACATTTGAACTCACAGAGGCTGTAGCAGCAGGTACAGGGCTTGAATAGATCCACCAAAAGTGAGGCCCAGCACTGAGAGGGAGAAGTAGGGAAGAGTTCTCCCAGCCCTAACCAAGACGTTTTCTCTAATTAAAAATTAGTTGCAAGGGAAAAATTTGTTTTGATTTTTGTTTATTTGTTTTGATTGTTTTTTTTTTGTTTTGTTCTTATTGGAGACTCAGTAGATATACAAGCCACATGTAAGGGTAGGTCACATGCCCAGTGATAGATGGCCAACACAATATGAATTCGATAGTGTTTAGGTAGGTTTTTGTCTTGTTCTGTTTTTCATGTTGCTTTGTTTGAGCATTTTTTATCTTATGGTTTTGGGGATGTAAATTATGTTTTCTGATTCTGTGCTTAATGAGGTGTTTGTGTGTGTGTGTGTGTGTGTGTGTGTGTGTGTGTGTGTGTGTTTCTTACGCTTTTTATTTTCTTTAAATTCTGATGTTTGTTGTTTGTTTACTAAAGTGATAGAGCAAAAAGGTGAGAAGTTGGATCAGGAGGTGACTGGTAGATCTTGAAGGAGATGAGCAGGGGGAATAATATCAGAATATATTATATGAACTTTCATTTTAAATAAAGCTTTCTGTCTCTTGATAGCTGGAATTATAGGCTTTTCACTCCATATGTGGAAAATAAATACTGCATTTATCACTCTTTTTCTGAAAAAAAAAGTATATTAAAAAATGACTCTAAGCCAATATCATTTTTTAGAGGGCCTCCAACAGAATGTAAAAATACAATTGAATTTAAAAGTTATAATAAAATTCTTACTCTGGGTGATAAAGTGAAATACCTATGTAGAAACATCTACTTCTAGGAGTGTTTTAAATTATAATTTTAAAATTAAAAATATAATACATGCATAGTCTAAGATACTATTGTGGCATATTTGTCTATAAAATTAGCATCATTTACATATATTTTTCACAAAGTGTTTTTATCTGATTAAATTGAATAATTCTTATGATAATGCTTAGATGGAAGAAATTGAATGTATTATTTTATAAAGTAGAAAATGGAAATAATAACCTACCTATTGTTTTAAATAGCATCTGAAGAAAAAAAATGGAGAAACACAAAGAAACACATAGTTCTAAACATTCCAAAAATACCCTAAAGTAATACTGAAAAAAAAAAGAAAATATTTTCAGGTAGTCATGATGGTGAGACTTCATGGGTATTATAATTGACCTTTCTAAGAGACAAATTTTTCTCAGCAAATTCCCTGTTCTGTGGAACTTACAGTCTTTTCTCCCTACATCAACCACAATAATCTATGAACCTTATATCTAGGAGGTTGTTGTGGATGTATTAGTTTACTAGGCTCCAGGATTCTGTGTTTTGATTGGTTGTGGATTTTTACAATGGTCTTCCTCTGTTGCAAAAAGAGGTTTCCTTAAGGAGGGGTAAGAACTGTACCTGAACATGAACTGACCAAGGACAACATGATAGATGTGCTAATGTGGAGGAGGGAAATCCAGGTGGACTCCACCTTATACAAGAACTACAGACAACAAAGGAAATGCTGAGAGATGAAGAAATTGTCTTCCATAGAGAAGAGGCCACCAGTTTATTTTCCAATACCAAAGGATCAGCCTTGAAAATATACATGCATGTAATATTATACTTGCTCAACAGGGTGTACTTATATATTTAGGCATACATACACACTTACATACAGTCACACACACACACACACACAACAACAACAACAACAACTAAAGAAAAACATTGTTAATTTAAAAGAGCAATAAGACACATGGGAGGGTATTGGGAAAAATGGAAGGGGAAATGTAATTGTATTATAATATCAAAAATATTTAACACAAACAAAAGTATGTTTTCAGCAAAAGTACATTTATAATTTGTTGATTGTACATATAGTAACATATTAATAATTATATGCATAAGAACATTTGTTCTCATTTTTACATATTTGAAACAAGTTGCTTGTTAGTCCTACAAAACATTTGATGATATAAATCTTCAGCATGTCAAACAAACGTTGATAGAATGTGTATTTTCATGGTAATAGAGAACATGATCAATTTATCAAGATTATACTAAAAAGATTATGTATAGTTGACTTGCTTAAAGATTTATAGCAAATCAGTGAAGAATTTTCTACATTCCTTATTATGTTAAAGGGGACATTTTATGTTTGGTTTCTTATTCTTGCATGTGTGAATTTTTGAAAATCTTAAAAGGAAACTATAATTGAATTCCATGAAAAATGACAAAAATGACAAATGCAAACAAAATATTGATAGTCTAAATAAAACTTGAATCTATTGTTGAGAAATTTGTAGGAACCTGTAGTACTCCATTGTGCATAGTTAAGATGAAATTGATGAGTTAAAAGAAGTTTGCTTGGTGAAACATATTTATTCATCTTTAAAAATATTCTAACAAATCCCTGCTGAGTGCCATAATTTTAAAACAAAAGAAAATGAAACCCTATAAATTACTGAATAAGTCCTAAGAGGGAAGGAGATTGTGTATGTATAGATGAAGTAGCAAGAAAATAGCTACACACAAATTCACGAAGTGAAAGAAAACAAGAAGAAAGAAGGATGTTGCAATCAGTTTTCAATAGCGTTTCTTGGACAAATGATGTTCACTCAAATGGCTGAATAACAATGGATTATCTGATATCATCTAAAATGTGATGTATTTAGAATACTTGGCAGTGGACCATGAATGCTACAATAGTGACTTGGCAGACAAGATATACCCACTAGGCAGTAAAGGCATGACCACTGTGGGAATAACCAATCACTTTATGAGTAGATTTGGGGTATTTTACATATGAGGAAATTCATACCTGTTACTGTAACCCTGCCCCACAACCCATGGTTGTGGTGGCCAAAAGTTCCAGTATGAAATTTACTATAGTTGTTTCACTAATGATCAAGTTATCACACTCTTTTCTAATTATTTACATTTACATCCACAGAGTTGTACTGCTCTCAATCTTAGTCAAAGAAATTCTTTTGTAAGTGGACAATGGCTAATGTATAGATGCAGAAAGAAACATTCTGTCAATAAGTGACTCAGAGAACTCAGATGAGTTATCTGAAGAGACCTTTGCTGCTCTGAGGTTCAGGAACATTGGGAAAGAGCAGGCAGAAAGAATGAAAGAGCCAGAGGATATGGAGGAGAGCTGTGAAATTCTGTCTCATGGACCTGGCTTGGTTATTGCACACATGAACTCATGGCAATTACGGTTGCCTACACAATAACTGCACCAGATCACTCTAGTTAACATTCCAACATGAATAGGGTATCCACCCCTGAGGTTTACCATTAGTTAAGAAGCCAAACAATTGATGGCATCTGGCATAGAGAAAAACACTCCTTTAGTGCATGACCTCTGATAAGTTGCCCATGACCCAGTGGTCAGTCACATGCAATTATTCAGATAGGCAGCATTAGTTGGATTCACTATTTAACAAAAAAGAAAGGACATGAAGTTGGAAAGGGAATGAGTTGGGAGGTCAATGGGGAATTTCGAGTGGGAAAATATTAGGTAAGTATGATCAAGATACACTGTACCCATATTTTAAATTTTCAAAGATTAAATTAAAATTAAAAAATAAAACAACACAATAAACCTATTTGCCAATTTTAAAAATTAAAAATTTTCATCTCTCCATAACACTGCATAAATGGGGAACTAGAATAATAGTATTAAACTGAGAGTGATATAGAAGATAAGGATAAAAGAGAGAACAGAGAACATGGGAAGGGACCTCAAAACAGTAAAGGCCATTTGAGAAAGTTTATGGCAACCAATACTAGAAGCTTCCAGAAATTACTTCTGTGTAACAGTTTCCTTAGAGATTGAAACATTCTATCCAGCAGGCAAGCTTCTCAAGTGAGAAGGTAAACAACTCTAATAGCTTCAGGAAGTTCTTGAAACTGACCAGACCAGGTTCACAAGGCTCCTCCTTACCAGAGTAAACAGTAATAAATGAGAATCTTGGTCAGACTAAGGAAAGATGAGCTGTCAAGAAGACTTACAGGAGAAAAATTGCAAACACTCTGAGAACCTGCTAGCTTTCTGAAAGAAGCAGAAAGCAGGTGAGCTGCCTGGAAGAGCTTTATACCCACTAATGCACCTGGGCAGGATACTTCCTAACCTGTTGAATTGCCTGCAGGCTGCGCACTGTGCTCTAGGTTCCCAGGTATGTCAGCTGTCACCCCTGCTGGCTTGGCCTTTGGTGATACAGCTGTCCTGGAGTCATTTCTGCTCCTGCAAGTAACTCCTCACCCTTGTTCCTGTAAGTTACACCTGATAAAACACATTGGTTCACTAAGTTGGACTTAATTGGGATCCACACTTTGGCCTGTCCTGGGTTCCCTATCTAGGGTGGGTAGAAGTGTGTTGCATCTCCATAGGTAAAGTTTTGTTACACAGCGACCACATACACACAAGTCACTTAAACGGATTCACCAGAAATGGTGGGAGACAAAGCCACAACTGGACATCTTATATCAACAAATAAAACCTCTAGTGGCACGAATGGCTTATATCTTATTGATTCCTTGGCCAATGAGGGCCTAGGAAACTTTTTAAAACATCACAAGCTATTGTTAAGGCTCTTGATTGTCTATCTCAACATGATGGTAAGGCCTTATTCCTTTAGGCAACACTTACTATGTTGTAAAACACAGAGAAGTAGAGCTGGTGCCTAACTGTAGGCCTTACCCCCTACTAACTAACGTTCAAACACAGGAAAGTATTTACATGGTAGAGGAGAAGAAATTTCATCATCAATACTACCTACAAACCATGCAACCAAAAACAGCAATCTGCCTGCAAGATGCGCTTGTACAATATTGGCACAAATGGTAAGTGAATAATCAACCACTTTTTGAATGGACTTAAGGATTCTCTCCATATGATAGAACCCATACATGACACTAATCAAGTGGCCAAAACCTGAGACTAGATATGTCATGGGCCTATGGGAAAATCTAGTTTTATTATTCTTGTATAGAACATGACAATGCAATGATTCCTACTGACATACGGCTTTAGCCATAGGTCAATGCCTCAGCTTTTTCCTGCAGTAGATGAGAAATGAAACAGAGACTCACAACTAAACAATGTACAGAGGGTCAGAGACTTAACAGCACTCAGTCCTAAATGGAATGTCTTCATCGGTGTCCTTACTTCAAGTCTCAGGCATCTATGTGGAAAAGGAGGCAGAAAGTTTATGAGATAGAGATGATGGATGACATCAAAGAAACTGTGTCTTCCTGATAGAGCAAGATCAATGCACATATGAACTCACAGAGACTATGGTTTCATGCACAATACTTGCCCAGGTGTAAGTTACACAGGTCCAGGCTTTGACAGGGGATAGCAGCCATAGACTCCTCCTCCTAACAAAGAAGCTATTTGCAATTGATATAGGCTAGCAAAGAGAAAAATCAGTTTTTTCCAATGGAGTCTCTTATAGGATGTCAATCACACATAAGGGCAGGCGCCACTTGAGAAGTAGCTGGACAGTGCAAAAGAAGTTCAACAGCATTTTTGTAGACTTCTTGTTACATTCCGGTATTTTTTTTTTTGACTTTTTTTGTTTTCTTTGGGGGGGGGGCTTTCTTTTGTGTTTCTTATTTCTTTTATTTTTTGAAAGACAAAGAGGGAAAAAAATAAGGTTGTGTGGGGTGGGAGGTAGAGGGGATTTGGGAGGATTTGGTGGATGAGAAACATGATCAAAATACACTTTATAAAAATATTGTTATAATGAAAACACAAAACAAAGAGATTGTACCTAAAAAAGACATATATTTAGTTGACTTCATATCAAATTATAAAATAGTGATTTGTTAACTTGTTATTGTCTTAAAACATTTACCTTGTTTGCTAAATATATATGGTTCAAATAAATACATAGAATGCAGGCTAATATGCATTCACATTTCAAACCTACTTTTTCACTTGAGCTATTCAGCTTCATTGATGTGTGTATGTGTGTGATTCTGTGTGTTTCTCTCTGTGTGTAGGTGTAGAAGTCAGTCACATAGTGATAAAAATAATAAAAATCATTTGATATGATTTGTGTAATATTTTTAGCGATTACTAAGTCTAATCCATATTTCTTATTATATACATATGCAGTTACATGGATAAAAGGACAGGATAGGACAGAGTGACAGGGTGGTCAGTCTTAGGCTCTCTTTTAAGTTCTATTTGAAATTTGAAACTTTGTTCTTCTATAGATTGGTACATCATTAAAGTGAGTTTTTGAAAGTTTTAAAAAATGGCTTGCCGTGTTGATTTCCTGTTTTCTCTTGCCACTGAACTATCCACTAATATGATAGTTTTGGTAGCCCAGTGCCCTTCAAGCATAATGAACTAGAATAGTGTCTACTGCACTCAAACTAAGCTCAAAATTCTCCTTGAATTTCTCAAACTGGAAAGCTTTTCTAGCAAACAAATACAGAAAAAAAAAAAGAAGAAAAGAAAAAGAAACATTTCAACTGTAGTATTTTGCCGATGGGAACAAAAAATATTTACATTTGACAAAAATCTCAGAAGAATAAATGAATAAGGATGAGAAAACAACAGAACACAAGGACAAGCTTATGACCTTAAATATCCATTAACATTCCTATTAGTTTGTTATAAAGTATAAATACGTTGGATATATTTTACTGAATACAATGCAAATTGATAGAATTCTGTACCAAATTTTAGTGAATTTAGATATGCATATTAAAGGAAATACATCATTAGATTGTGTTGGAGTTACCCTTCTCTTTTACTTTTACTTAATGTATGCATTAGATACATTTCCTGGCTAGTATTTTAATTTACTTTTACCTGCTCCAGTGTCAAGAAATGAAAAAGGAATGAATGAAAGATAGGAAAGAGGAGGAAGGGACAAATCAATACTCACCATTCCATAGCTACTACTATTCTAGAGTGTTTGGAAAGCTCCATTTGATCCTTGCTTACCACCTAGGCAAATGATCTTAATGTAAATTATGCATGGGTCCATCACAGAAGATAAGGATAAAAAAGAAAAAGAGAAAATAGATATGAGATAGATCATCGAATCTACTCTGAGAAAAAAGATAAAGAAAAATAGGATAAATAGGTAAATCACTGAATCTACACTGGAGAAAAAGAGGAAGATATAAAAATGACAAAAGGTAGACTACTGAATGTATTATGAAAAGAAAAAAAAAGAGAATATGGATGTTATAAGATAAAAAGGAAGATTATGGAATCTACTTTTAAAAGGAATTACTTGTTTTAAATAGGATAAGTAATGAAAAATTTTTTTGTCTGAATTTGTCAAATGTTACTGGACTGGACATTGTTAATATATAATGGAGTTTTTTATCTGAATCTGTCAAATGTTAATGGACTAGACATCGTTAATGTAATCTTGACTGTGTATATTGTATATACTTACTGGATATAGTTTTTCTTGTATTAGTTATAAGCTTTTTTAATTTTAGACAAAAAGAGAGGAAATGTGGTGGTATTGTGTTCCCCAAAATATTGTGTACCTTAATAAACTTATCTGGGGTCAGAGACGGAATAGCCACAATATGAAACAGAGGTTAGGCAGTGGTAGCACACGCCTTTAATCCTAGCATTCCAGAGACAGAAATCCCTCTGGATCTCTGTGAGTTCAAGGCCACATGGGAAACGGCCAGGCGTGGTGACCCACGCCTTTAATCCCAGAAAGCACGCCTTCAATCCCAGGGAGTGGTGGTAGAAAGCAGAAAGGTATATAAGGCGTGAGGACCAGAAACTAGAGGCATTTGGCCTGGGTAGGCATTTGGCCTGGAGAAGCATTGGGCTGGTTAAGCATTCAGGCTTTCAAGCAGCAGTTCAGCTGAGAGCCATTCGGATATGAGGACACAGAGGTTTCCAATCTGAGGAAACAAGACCAGCCGAGGAACTGACAAGGTGAGGAAGCTGTGGCTGTTTCTGTCTCTCTGACCTTCCAGTGTTCACCCCAATAACTGGCTCCAGGTTGGATTTTATTAATAAGAACTTTTAAGAATCCTCTACAAGTATCTCTAAGTAATATATTAGTCTAATTTGCATGAGATAAAATTCAGCTTAATGACCACTCTCATATCAGACAGAATATGAAGCTATTTCACAGAGTAGATGCAGTTGTCAGGAACTTTCTAATATTTAAATATGCAGAAGTATGATTAATTCTTTTCATCCCACATGTGTTGACTGATATGTAATATCATGTTTTAATTAATGTAATACTCATGTCAATCAAATGATAATATCCTGGTTTAAATATATTGATTATATATTTTTCAAATCCTTTCAGTTTGTTTTCTTTTTTTATTAAGAAAAATTTTTTTATTCATTTTACATACCAAAGGTCCCCCTCCCTCTTCCAACTCCCCGAGCCTCCACCTCCCAAACCACCCCCATTCCTTCCTACAAGAAGGTAAAGCCTCCTATGGGGAGGTACATTTAGTAGAGGTGGGTCCAAGCCACTCCCCTTGCCTCAAGGCTGTGCTAGGTTTCCCATCATACAAGTGGGCTCCAAAAGGCCTGATCATACACCATGGATGTATTCTGATCCTACTGCCAGGGGGCCCCCAAGCAGACCAGGCTACACAATTGTCTCGCTATGCAGAGGGGCTGCCTAGTCCAGTCCCACGGAGGCTCCACAGCCGCTGATCTAAATTTCATGAGTTCCCACTAGTTTGGTTTGGTTGTGTCTATAGGTTTCCCCATCATGATCTTGATGCTCCTTGCTCACAGAATACCTCTTCTCTCTCCTTGACTGGACTCCTGGAGCTCAGCCTGGTGCCTGGCTGGGGATCTCTGCATCTGCTTCCATCAATTACTGGATGAAGGCTCTATGATGACAGTTAGAGTACCCACTGATCTGATGACTGGAGTAAGCCAGTTCAGGCACCCTCTCCACCATTGTTAATAATCTAAGATGAAGTCATCTTGTGGTCTCCTGGGAACTTCCCTATCACCTGGTTTCTCCCTGTCCCCATGATGTCTTCCTCTGTCATGGTGTCTCTTCCATTGTTCTCCCACTCCATCCCTGTTACAGCTCAACCACCCTGTTCCCTTAGGGTCTCATTAAACATCTCCTACCCTCTATTGCCCACCCCTCATACCCAATTTACTCTTGGAGATCCCATGTATTTCCCCACCCCAGGGCGATCCATTCATCCATCCAGGGAACAGCATGTAATGGCACACAGGTAAAGCCATGGAACATGTGGCAACATACAGATGAACAGAAATAGGCTGAGTTTAAGTGTAATAACTTGTCAGTGGTAGGTCTGAGCTAATGGCCAAGCTGTTGTTGTTATTATTATTATTATTATTATTATTATTATTATTATTATTATTATTTGGTTTTTCGAGACAGGGTTTCTCTGTGTAGCTTTGGAGCCTGTCCTGGAACTCGCTCTGTAGCCCAGGCTGGCTTCGAACTCACAGAGATCAGCCTACCTCTACCTCCAGAGTGCTGGGATTAAAGGCATGCACCACCACCACCTGGCCAAGCTGTTATTATTAATGTAAGCCTCTGTGTGTTTACTTGGGTCTGAGTGACTGCGGTCTGGGTGGGACACAGAAAAATTTCCAGCTACAAGTGGTGCCCAACATGGGGCAAGAGTTTCTGCCTAAAACCTGAGAAAGCTTTAAAACAAAGTAAAATGAAACAAACAAACAAACAAAAAAGGATTCTAAAACGGAGCTAAAAACAGCTTCTTAGTTGTGTCCTTCAGGCAAACTGTGAGCTATAGTATGGTGGGTTCACTGTAGTGTGTGGGCCAAAGTACAGCATGGCAGATTTCCACCACAGTACACAGTGGCGTCTCCAAGCCACACAGTGCACTGCGTTGTGACAGATTTAGCTTTTGCTAGTACAAAAAACAACAACAACAAAAAGTTTTCTGGGCTACATGCTGCTGGATGGAAGCATAGACCCACTGCTTCCCATAGTCAGCAGTGAGCTTGGTTCCCAGAGCTGGCAGTAAACGTAGTTCCACCATGTGAGGAAGCTAAGGTAGATGGAAAATGCTAGAGGCTAAAACAATAGATTCACAATAAGACAGATTCAGATAAAAATAAACCTCTAAATGGTATATAAAAATGTATGTAGGCCTAAAAAAGAAAAAAGAAATATATAAAAATGTATGTAGGCCTAAAAAGAAAATATATATATATATATATATATATATATATATATATATATATAGACAGTTATATTAAAGAAATCAAAAGTTTTAAAAAATGAAGTCTTTAAAAAAGAAGTAAAAGTAATATAAAAATAAGCCACATAAAGATGGCTATTACACAAAGAAACTGGATTGTGTTGTCTTTAAGATTTTTAACTACAGTAAGACATTTAATTGTAAAGGCTGCTTAGTTAAACCAATATGTGCATTTTAAAGATATCTTGCTTTCAAAATCTATGGCTAAGGATACATCACTTTAAAAAAGAAGTTCTGCTTTTGTTTCCACAAAAGGTGAGAACTTGTGGATTGCTTCCAGGCTGATATGGTTTAACCAGCCAAGATACCCTAAAAGGTCTCCAGTGACATGATGGCCCAGATGATCCAATATCCAAAAAAGCTTCAAGGCAACTGGCTCAGACAATGCAGCCTCACAGATTATTCCAGTCAGGACTTGACCATAATTCTTAAATTTCTCAGGATCCTCATTAAGAATAGAGTGTCCTGGGATTAAAGGTTTGTGTCACCACACTTGGCTGTGTCCTTGACCACATAGATTTAAAATGTTTTAAAAACTTAGACTTTCTGGACAGTGAGACACATATGCTCCTGGCAGCATTGATTTACTTCAGAGAGAAAGATGGGTGTCAAAGACACTTCAAATGGAGTTTATCTTCTTGGCAAAAATAGCCATTTGGGCAAGAGGCTGTTCTTGCCTGGACTGCTGATAAAATATTGTATTGACTGGATATGCAGGATTCATAGGAAGGTCACCATTGAACTCTGCAAAGTGAGATGGTCCTTCAGGTTCCTCCTTCACAGAGGAGACTGCCAGACAGTCTTCACGACACAGTGAAAAGTGACTGAGAGACTTTAGGCCTGTAGGCTGAAGATGGATACCACAATGTTGTAGAGAAACTTTAGGTGACTGTCCAGGCAGCCATCTGTCATTGTCATTCTAGATTTTTGGAAGTTGCTTATAATGTTCTTCCTGTTTACTTAGGTAATATTGTATCATTTTGAGGTCTTTGATGTAGTTGAAGACTAAATAGTTATAATTATGGTTTGCCTTGGTTATGATAAGAAATAAGGTAGATATAAAACCTTGGACTCACAAATATAAGATAGATAAAACATTTTTCCCTAATTTTGTCAAATAGAAATAGACTAGATATTATAACTGTAATTCTTGCTTGATAACTGTTTTGTTATATATAATTTTACTATGTTAAAGTTAAAACTTTCCTTTTTAATTAAATAGAAAAAGGGAAATGCTGTGGGATAATGCTTTTGTACACTGGTTTAATAAGATTCTGATTGGCCAGTAGCCAGGCAGGACATATAGGTTGGATAAACAGACAAGGAGAATTCTGGAAAGAGGAAGGCTGAGTCAGGAGATGCTAGCCCTCCATCCAGGGAACAGCATGTAATGACACACAGGTAAATCCACAGAACATGTGGCAACATATACATTAACAGAAATGGGCTGAGTTTAAGGGTAATACCTTGTCAGTGGTAGGCCTGAGCTAATGGCCAAACTGTTATAATTAATGTAAGCCTCTGTGTGTTTACTTGGGTCTGAGCAGCTGCGGACCGGGTGAGACACAGAAAAACTTCCCTCTATAAAGGTGCTTTCTTTTTTCCATTGTACAGTTTTGACTTCTTTGTAAAAAAAAATCAGGTGTTCATAGGTATGCGTGTTAATGGCAGTGTCTTCAATTCTGCTGATGTGTGATTTATTAGAAAGCAATAGAAACCATGAACACTTGAGAATGGGTTGGTAGGTTCAAAGCAAAATTAATGATTAGGGTGAATGGTACAAGGTCACTGTTGGTATCTTAGAGATCTTCTGATCCCAAATCAGGCACTACTTCAAGTTTCCCTTTAGTTAATTATAGTAAAGACCACCTAACAGGATTCTATATGTACAATATCATGCTGTATCTCAAGCACCTTTAAAGAAAAAATAGAGTACCTTACAATAAGGCTTCACTCAGTTTCCTGAGGAAATTAATTATGTGTTTGAGCTTTTTAAAGCATGCATTCTGAGTAAGTATGGGGTTAGAAATTGTAAAAGATTCTGAGCTTGTCATGATACAATGCATATTAAACTACATGCTAATATAATATATTTCTACTATTACTGAACATTACTAATGAATAATGTTCAATAAGTTAAAATATTAGCAAAATTATTTAAATGTTTCATTAAGAAAACTCTTCTTTAACACTGAATTTATTTAGTCCACACAAATGTAGAAGCACATTACTGTGCATAGTCCCAAGTACCAGTGTTAAAAGCACATTATGAAAGTAATAGAGAAGAAGTCTCAAAGAGAGTAACTCTGGTCAGAAAATGATGGACAGAGAGGAAGAAGACTGCACATTTTTAACATTTAATGCTCTTCTTTTCACCCTGTTCACCCTGACCACACCTGAAATACAGGTTCTAATAACTCCACATTTCACACACACACACACACACACACACACACACACACACACACACACACACA
>CABHPR010147558.1:21807-63079 GCA_902168415.1 Peromyscus melanophrys
ACACACACACACACACACACACACACACACACACACACACACACACAAAATCCCATTTATTTTCTCAGTAATTCTCCACAAGGCTTAAAATAAATAAGTAAATAAATGAATAAACAAACAAAGAAATAAATAAAAATACAGTAAAAAGAGGTTGAATTACTTGAGAAAAGTAAACACTGGAAGTGATGTGTTATTTGAGGTCAAATCTTCTGGATTTTAAACCTAAACATGTTCTTCATTGCTTTATTTGGTGAGGAAAAAAATGGTGTCCAGTGACTTTAAAATAAACCTTGCTTGTTAGACAGCACTCTCCAGGGTCCTTCTTTTTAGAACTTCAAAGGTGCCACTTTGATGAAAGCCCTCTGTTGAATGTTTTAGACAGAAGGAACCAAACAGACAGAGTGTGACCTGAGCTCAGCTCCTCTGTAGGAGGGTCTCTGCAGAGTTCCTCCTCTAGACCCTGCCTAGTCTCTTTTGACTTGGCTGACTTTTATGATTACTCCAGGTTAAATACTCACATCTGAAGATTTGCAGCTAGGGGTCAAATAAAAGAGACAGCATCCAGCATTTGTTGTACTAAACACAGGACTAGTAGGATGCAGGTGATACAAAAGGAGAAATAGGAAAAACAGAGTGGGAACTTGAATTTGAGAAACAGAAGTGAGGACAGCATATGAGAGGGAGAGAGAAAAAGCATGAGTAAGATTAAGGAGATGTGAAAAGACAAAAGAAATCATTATTTTATATTTACCTATAATCATATATTTTACCTAAAAACTTATGTACAGACAGACAGACAGACAGACAGACACACACACACACACACACACACACACACACACACACGCTGAAGTGTCACAGAATATGAAACAAAACCTTTAGTAACAGGCATGAGAAACTTTTCCAATTGTTTTTCTGGACTCCCTGACCAAGAGACTCCCTGAAATATACAGGCTATTTTTCATTGTCTTTGGTTGTCACTCAAATGTTGAAGTTAGTACCTGTGCTTGATAGTTTTATGTCAACATGGCATAAGCTAAAGTCATCTGGGAGGAGGAAACCTCAATTAATTAAAAGTCTCCATATGATCTGGATGTATGCAATCCTGTAGGGAAGTGGTTCTCAGCTTTCCTAATATAATGACCGTTTAATACAGTTCCACATGTTGTGGTGACCCCCCAACCATAAAGTTATTTTTGCTTCTACTTCATAACTACAATTTTCCTACTGTTATAAATTGTAAAATATATTTATTACAATTGTAATATATGTATATTACATGCAGAATATCTCATATGCAACTCCTGTGAAAGGGTTATTTGACCTACCAAAGGGGTCACAATCCACAGGTTGAGAACCACTGCTTGTGCTATCCCTGGGCTAGTGTCTTGTGTCCTATAAGAAAGCATGCTGAGCAATCCGTGACGAGCAAACCAGTAAATAACACCCCTGCTTGGCCTCTGCATCATCTCCTGCTTTCATGTTTTTGACCTGTTTGATTTCCTGTCTCGACTTTCTTCAATGATGAACATTGATATGGAAGTGTAAACAAATCAACCTTTTCCTTCTCAAGTTGTTTTGCTCATAATGTTTCATCACAGTAATACTAACCCTAATTAAGATAGTACCTATTTATAAAACATCACAATTTCTGTCATAAGACTTGGAGGAATTGACCTGAATCTCATCTGATAGCCTCCTCCTGAGCATGAGCTTTCATGCTGTTGTGAAAGCTGCCAAAAGCAAAAAGCAATCAACAGTCCCACGTGTGATAAATATGAACCGCAGTAATGACCAACATGTCAAGATAACCCTAATAGTACAATAATGGCACTTATATCTTGGCAGCAACCATCTGTTCTTTAATTGACACAATCAACAGGAGGAAAATCATGCCTGGTACTGTAAAACTAATCAACTACCCTTAGATAATGAGATCACAGATTTTATTGAAGAACATACTACTGTCACATTTCTAAACCAGTGTAATGTCTGTCTTATAAATATTTATCATTTTATAATCACAGATAAATACAGCTCTCACCCTTCATCAAAGTAGATCATTTTTTGCAGCATATGGAGACACTACAAAAAGCCACAACTAGTCAAAATGCAGCCCACTGATCATAGGGTGTCCACATCAATTAAACAAAGCTTCTTCACCTAAGGATCAGTGAGCACTGAAGAAAGATTCTAAGAGTCACCACAAAGTCTGCTGCAACATTATGATTTTCAGATATGACAGGAAGCTACACTCATGAAATATCAATAATATGGCTGCCTAAATAAGATCTGAACAAGTCTAAAGTACTTAACATTATAGTGTGCATGGAGGAAATCTCCCGGGGTTCCTGTAAAGAGCAATTAGCAGCTACTGAAAGAGTAGATTTACTCTTATCAAATGATAAGCCTCCTTATTCGTTATCTAGTACCAAGTGATCAAACTTGAAAGCATACAATACACAACAAGCAACCCTAAGGCCTCAGAGGGTTTGTGCATATGTATATTCATTTATAAACACATACATACATAGGTGTGCTTTTGCATGTGTATGTGTGCATGTGTGTTTGTACAAATGCATACATATTTGAGTCTGTAACAATAATTATTGAAAAAGAGGCTATAAATTTGAGGGGAATGTGGAGGACAGGGGAGAGATTTGTGGGAGGAAATTAAGGGGGAAATGATGTAGTGTTTTAATAAAAAAGTTATAAAGTGGGATGTGCTAGAGATCACAGAGCCTTGGTTAAGGGTTAGTGAAGGAAGAAATCGACCTGATTATTCTTTCCTCCTTCATATTTGATTATGAGAATTTAACTATTTGGGAAAAGTGATAGATTAGAAATAAATAAAGAAAACTGTATACAGTAAAATATCATTGATATAAGTATGAACTCTGAAAGAAGCAGTAATAAATTGATGGTGTAATGCTAGAAGACTCACTGTGAAATTTAGTGAGGACTTTCAAAAGAATATTTTTATACACTTGATAGGGCTGTGAGGGACTCAGATATTTGCTTAAACTTTATTTTGAGTATATTCTGAGGCTGTTTCTAGATGACATTAACCTTTAAATCAGTAGACAGTGTAAAGCAGATTGTGCTGTTTAATATGGGTTAGCCCGCTACAGCCCATCAGAGATTGCAGTAGAACAACACATACTGCGTAATAGATGTCCTTTCTCCCTGATTGCCTTCTTCAAGATGGAGTATTATTTTAATATGTTTGGATTCAGATATTGTTTGGATATATACCAAGCTCTCCAATAGACCTAGGTTTGCTGGCTTTCCAGTGTACTCAATAAGAACCTTGGAACATCTTGACTTTTTTTTTTTTTGGTTTTTCGAGACAGGGTTTCTCTGTGTAGCTTTGCGCCTTTCCTGGAGCTCTCTTGGTGGCCCAGGCTGGCCTCGAACTCACAGAGATCCACCTGGCTCTGCCTCCCAAGTGCTGGGATTAAAGGCGTGCGCCACCAACGCCCGGCTACATCTTGACTTTTATAGTGCCATGTTCTTATTCTTACAATGCTTATTATCACATGTTTGCACAAACTTGTTTCTATTTTTTTCTGGAGAACTTAGGGAAAAAACAGTATGTTTTTGCATTTAGGATTCCCATGGACATTTGATTAGAAAAGATACACATGGAAGTTTATGCTTCATTCTTCCTTTCTCACATCCCTAAATTTTTCATGTTCACAAGGATGTATCCGTATTTTTTAATCTTTCAGAGACTTGCTGGCAAATGGTGGATGAAACTTCTGATTACAAAAACGCAGAGTATTTAAACTGTGAGTTAGTTTAAAAAGTTTCTACTAAAAATGACTTGTAGTCTTATTCTCCTTTAGTAGCAGTTACCAGCTCTAAAGTAACGTGCATACACACACATACACACAAAAACGAAGCAACACATTAGAGACAAGAATGAGTGACTCATTTTGACAGGTGTTCCTGTGGTTAATGAGTTCCCAGGCATCATGCAGATAATATACTCACGGTAGACTTACTAAAATCAGACTTAGGAGCAAATATAATAGGTGAGAAGCTCTTCTCCAAACTCAATAATATAATAGATATTTCTGGACTCAGCTAAACCATTCCTTGGCATATGAACAAAAACCCTGATATCATACCTTACAAACACTGGCTCAGCCATATATATTGCCACTCTATTCACACTAACAAGGGAGTGGAAACAATCTAAATGTCAACTGACGTATGGATAATGATAATGCAGTATACATACACTGTGGAAAAATATTCAGCTATAAAGTACCGTGAAATCATAAACTGAGTATTAAATGGATCATACTAGGAAAGATCATATTGCGTGAAGGGGCCCATATCCAGAAATACAATTGTCACAGGTTCTTGCTGAAAGCCTCCAGTTCCAAAATTTCAGATCTTATTTCATATATTTTAGTAATTTCAGAAAACTGGAAATTAGAAAAAGGAACCTTTCCCAGGGTAGGAGATGTTGGGGAGAAAGAGTGAAGAAATACCAGATACAAGTGATCAGAATGGAAAAATGGGAAAAAAAACCAGAACACCAATTAAGGAGGGGAAGGAAGATAAAAACAGGGAGAGGATGGAGCAGCCTAAAGTAGAAGTAAGGCTGTCAAAAAAAAAAAAAACCAAAAAAAAAACCCATAAAGGATGATACTGTTAACTCTATCCCTAAAACAATTATAATTCATGTAAATCTGTCTAAATATACATACATAGGTTAAAATATTTTTTTTTCATGTAGCATGGTGATGCTCCAATCCCAAAGAGGCAGTTGTCATCTAACAAGAAATCCAATACTAGACCCAAGAAGCCCTCTTTTGAGTGTTTGGTCAGGGTTGTCCAAGTGATTTCCAAAACATTAGAAAATATTACAATTGTCTTTAGTTTTCCCCCAATGGTGGAAGGTAAACCTTATTGCTGAAGACATTATAAAAGTCAGATCCAGGGTTCAGAGGACCTTGAGCAGAAGCTGTCCTGAACGCCTCCTCTCTGAGTGCTTTCATGATAAAGAAGATGCTATGAGAAATACCAGGGTCCGATGGTGGGGATTGGTGTAGCGGGGGAGGGCTTTCTGGCTGGCAACTGGGGCAGCAGTGGGTGGGTGTTTCTGGGACTGGCTATGTCCCAGGGCTTGGGTCCTAGGGGCAGGACTCTCTGGGTATGAGCAGAGCCATTCACCTCTTGGTCCAATGAGAACTGGTGGTTTGGTTTCCTTGCCTCAGGAAGTTACTGGGGTCTCTGGTGAATGGATATAGGGGCAGGGCATGTAGATTGCAGGGTCTCATGGGGGAGGTTGGTGGGAGGTGACTTCCTGCAAAGAAAAGAAGCAATGAAGAATCTTACCAAGCTATTATGGCTTTGAACCCCAAGAACAACCAGCAGTGCATAACTATAAGGGTGCTATCATGGCACACATACCTTGCTAGTTATCAACAGCTCTCTAATTTGCAAAACAGAGATCAGAAATTTTTTAAGAACCAGAGGATCAGTGAATTTGGTGAAACACGATGTCTCCTAGTAATGTCAGAAGCTACACCCCAAAATTATCACCAACATGACTTCCCAAACAGACTTTAATAAGGACAGCAACAATAGACATGCTAATGTGGATAAGAAAATTCCTGGTGGCCTCAACTCTACACAATCAATTACAGGAAAATAAGAAATTATGAGAGTGGGAGAAATTGCCATTCCCAGTGAAGAGGAGGTCAAATGGTTATCTGAAACCAAATGGTCATCCCTAAAAACATACATACAAGTAGCGTTATAATACTTATCAGGAAATTTGTAGAAATGTATGTGCATGTAACAACAATTAATGAACAAAGATGTTATAGATTTGAAAGAGAGTAAGGAGAGTTTTGGGGAATGTTTGTAGGATGGAAATGGAAGGAAGAAGTGTCATGATTATATTATAATTTCAAAAATAAAAGAAATAATTTAAAATTTGCATTGTTAATTAGTCTTCATTTAATTTCAGGGGATATTATCAGGAGATATGAAATGGCTTACAATCCAATGATGAATTTTACACATAATTTGAAATTACTCTCTGATACTTAGATAATTTTAATTTTCTAAGGATAGCAGCATATAAGCACTGAATTATTGTCAAAAAAAAACAAAACAAAACTCCAGGCTTGACTAAGATTTTTCATACTACATAAAAATAAAGGCTAAATATTCAAAATATTTAGATAGGAAAGCCACGATAGTCAGAAAATAAAATACAAATTCTATTGATGAAACCTAACATTCTTCAGACTATAGATCATTTTCTAATGATTTTTAAATAGCTGTAATTTACAAAATATATTTTATATTGCTTTCAATTTTGTTTGAATTTTATGTTAGTGTTGTGAATTCTTATTAGTAGAAATATGGAATCTAACTTATTCTTTCACTTTCTTTATTAGTCTTACCTAAAATTACATATTTAGTGTATGCAGCTGGAACGTTTTAGGAAAAATTATCTCTGTTGGTTATTATGTCTGAGGACTCAGCATGAGACAGAGAACAAAGAGGTTCAGTAGGAGGCTATTGTGTAATATTTGGACTGTTTCCTCTATAAAGAAATAATAGAAGAGAACTAATCGAAGGGAAAAGGAAGAAGATTCTCTTCCATTAATTTTCCTTGCTCATTTTTAGCTGTGACAAGATAGCTCATACAAACTTGAGGGAATATTTAATTTGGCTCATAATTTTAGAAATCCCATACCATATATGAGTTACTTCATTTCTAAGTGTGGAGTAAGATTAATCATTGTGGCAGGGAACTTGTGGGAGAGCAAATCATCTCACCTCATGCTGAACAGGGGGCAGTAAAATCAAGGAAAGGTTAAGCATGGGATGCGCTTTTCCAGGGCATTCATAAAGTGATCTGCTTCTTCCCACCGTGCTTGTGTTCACCTCACAAAAATCATCAGCATATTATAAATGTATCAAAGGATAATCCATAGGTCAGAGGTCCCAGAATTAAACTATATTAAAAGAAAAAATAAACAAACAAAAATTCCTTACCAGACACAGAAATCCCCCAAACCCACAAAATCAGAAATTATATGGGTGAGGGGAACCATGAAGAAAATATACTATATGAAAAATGTATATTCAATAATAATAATGATAATGAAATATTTGTTAGCAGCAATAACTTTAACTGGAAAAATACATCATAGCACAAAAATAACAACACTAAATATCTTTTGTGAGGTTTAAAGAAATGCTTTTACTCAAGTAGCTTATGGAAGAATCATCCATGCTTATAACTTAAACCAATGAAATGCAGGGATAGGTGATAATCAACTTAAATCTTTGGAATTGATTGCATTCTATAGATTTGTTTTAAAGAAGGAGACCTAGTCATCTATTTCTAGTACCCTTAGAATACATTGTGCATTTATCACTTTTAGTTCATATATTCTGTGTCCAGTTTAAAAATCTCAATAATTAAGAGAAAGATGATCTGAAAATATCTACCAAATAATGTCTTTCCTAGAGCTAATTGTTTCGGGGAACCTTGGTATTCCTTGTATCGTTTCTTGAATGTATGTGGAATTAAAACTAGATATATAGAGGCTTGAAAGATGGGTCACAATAATAATAACGGTCTTATCATTTTTATTTACTTTTATTTATTTTATTTTTATCTTACCATTTCCTTGTATACTGACGTCCCAGAGCCCATGAGTGGTGGTTCACAACTTCCTGTAATTTCAGTTCCAGGGGCTAGGATACCTTCTTCTAGCCTGTGAAGGCATTTGCACACAAGTGGCATACAAGAGCACAGAAAACATACATGAACACACACACACACACACACACACACACACACACACACACACACCCCACACACACACACAAATACAAATAAATATAAACCTTTAAATAGTTAGATATAGAAGTGACAACTCAACCCACTCTGAAGCCTTTTGTGTAAATTTGGAAACATTCTCTGAATGATTAGTTCTTAGAGCATTCATGATTTTTAATAGCATTTGGATGTGAACAAATATTATTTTCTTATCAAATCCCACTTAATGTGTTATTTCTATGGCATTTGGAAGAATTCATGAGTTTGTTAACATGACTCGTGAAAATCCTAAAGGTATTGAAAATACAAATAATAGCCACAAGCACATAAATATAGCTAATTAGCTGTTGGTTGAAGGGGTTTCTGTTAATTTTCAGATGAGAGAACCATAGTAATTTCTGCAGATGACCATTTTCATCTACATAGAAATTGTGTGTGTGTGTGTGTGTGTGTGTGTGTGTGTGTGTGTATGTGCCCATGTGTATGTGTAGAAAAGACAAGAATTCAAGAATATTAGTTCCTTAAACAATGTTTGAGAAGCTGGCAAATAAAACTCAATTAATTCTGAATTGTTTTTATGGATATAATTGTTCCTTTTACCCATCAAATCCCTGTCCTCAGACCTCAGGGAATTCCATGGAAGAGGAGGAAGAAAGCTTGTAAGAGCCAGATGGGATGAAGGATATCAGGAGAACAAGGCCCTCTGAATCAACTAAGCAATGCACATATGAACTCACAGAAACTGAAACAGCTATCATAAGGCTGATATGGGACTACCTCAGCTCTGCATACATATTATAGCTATGAGCTTAGTATTTTATGGGAATCCTGACCATGAGAATGAGTGTCTGACTCTTGTGCCACCCTTGGGACTTTTCCTCCTGTTGGGTTGCTATGTCCATATTTTGATATGATGTTTTTTGCTTCATAGCAATGTATTTTATTTTGTCATGTTTGGTTGCTATCTCTCAGACACCTGTACTTTTTGAATGAGAGACAGAAAGGGAATGGATCTGGAAGGGAGGACAGGTTGGGAGGAATTAAGAGAAATAGAAGGAAGGGAACTCTAATCAGGATATATTGTATGAGAAAAGAATTTATTTTCAATAAAAAAATAATAATTGTTCCTGTTAAACAAAACATCACATGTTATCAAAAAGAATGAATTACAATTTTAAATGATGTATAAAGATAAGAAAAACTGAACAATATATTAAGTAAAAGTAACAATAATAATTAAAGTCATAGAACATCCTTCAAATTAACAGAAAGAAGGCAGGCGGATCTTTGTGAGTTCGAGGCCAGCCTGGTCTAAAGAGCGAGATCCAGGAAAGACACAAAGCTACACAGAGAAACCCTGTCTCAAAAAAACAAAAAACAAAACAAACAAACAAAAAACCCAGAAAGGTAAAGTATTGGTGGTTAAGGAATTATGGTGTTCTTGGTGATTCTCGGTTTTGTCACTGAAGATT
This sequence comes from Peromyscus melanophrys, assembly GCA_902168415.1. Classification (NCBI taxonomy): domain Eukaryota; kingdom Metazoa; phylum Chordata; class Mammalia; order Rodentia; family Cricetidae; genus Peromyscus; species Peromyscus melanophrys. The sequence goes on from CABHPR010147558.1 coordinate 31,102, forward strand.
CACTCTATATTGAGAGAAATGCTGCTGCTTTGACCATCAAATCTATGACAACGTATCGAACCACACCTACAAGATGTGTCCCACTAGTGTAGCTTCAGGAAGCACGGGATTCTGGAGAATCCTCAAGGATATGTAAGGTGGGCCTTTCCGCGTTTGATGCAGGCATCAAAAAGAGTGTATGGGCATGTACTGACACTGGATGCACTACTCCTTCAAGTAGAGGAAAGATGACAAGGAGGTCACAAGAGCCATGCCATTATCAGACACTTAGGTTCTTAGAATTTGAAGACGTTGTGTGAGCAGTAAAGACAGATGAAAACTGAGAAGGTGTGCTTTGCATTGAGAAGGGGTCTAGAGTAGTTAGTTGACAGGTGGTTGTTTCTAAACAATTAATTTAGGTGGGTTCTGTTAAGAAGACATTTTGAAGACTTTATATAAACCTCTTGACACTTAAGAAAAATAAAAATTCAGTCTTTTTTTTTTTTTGGTTTTTCGAGACAGGGTTTCTCTGTGTAGCTTTGCGCCTTTCCTGGAACTCACTTGGTAGCCCAGGCTGGCCTCGAACTCACAGAGATCCGCCTGGCTCTGCCTCCCGAGTGCTGGGATTAAAGGCGTGCGCCACCACCGCCCGGCTAAATTCAGTCATTTTTATCTTCAGCTGATATGAGCTGAATCCATTGGTATCTTGAAGTCTCATTTCACTGTGATTTTCACAGTGTACAATTAATGTATTAATGTGAAAAAGGTACATTCATGTGTCACCTGCAAAGTAAGAGTATCGGATGGCTTCATCAAGATGTCATCTTTAAATCTCCTCTCCTGTTGAAAACTATTGTTTTATAGGGGAAAAGGTAATAAAGAAAATAAGTAAACCTTAAGGATAAGTGAGAATAAAATAAGAACTGGTAGCAAGTGCTGACTTGAGCAACAAAATTCAAATAAGATACACAATTGTTATGATTAAACAGGCTCTCAAGCCATTGCTTTATCATACAGACACATAGAAGAAAATATCTCAGATGGTCCACAATTGTGCAAACACAAGAATTTATTCTAACCATGGAAGATATAGAGACAATATAATTCAGTGGGATAGTGCCCACTTAGCATGTACACGTCTGTGGTCTCAGTCCCCATCTCAAACACACACACACACACACACACACACACACACACACACACACTCACACGCACACATACACACACACACACATTAGTTATGGAGATATTGCTCCACTGGTAGAGTGCTTGCCTAATGTATATACGGTTCTGGATTTCATCCCTAGCACCGCATGAAACAAGTACACACCAGCAATCCCAGGATTCAGGAGGTGAGGGCAAAAAGACAGGAAGAATAATATCATTCTTGGCTAAATAGTGAGTGGGCCAAAGTGAGATATATGAAATATAGGTAGCCTTGTCTTGATAATCATAACAATAGCAATAACAATAATAATAATGATTATATATATATATATTTAGTTAAATCACAAAAACGTTTATCTTCAACACTTGATACATCTAGTTAGTATGTATGATACAAGAGGAGAAAATTACATTGCATAGAGATCAAAGTATATTGATACACTAAAGAGCATTTATTTGAAATTTCAATTTTACATTCTTTTGACATCCCAACCTGCAAACAAATATTGTACAAATCATCTGATTCAGATACTTTTAATTTATGGTGTGATAAACTAAGACTATTTCCCCCTCCTTTTGTATGCTACGAATCAAATCCAACAATTTGGGCATGTCAGATATGAGTTCTATCTTTGAGATATCTAAACCTGGGAGTTTTTGAGTGCATGATAAATATTATCTTAAGTTAGACTTGAATTGGAATTTATTAACTTCTCTTGGGCGACATAAAACTGAAGCTGTTCCTGCATGTCTTCTGAGTGTGCACCAGCATATATGGTGAGAACACTCATTTTTCTCTAGTCTTATGTGTTTTAAGTAACTTCATAATTTTTTCCTTTATTTTATTATTGATGTTAAATTGACCCATTTTATTTTGTTTCTATTTGAAAATATCAATTTATTTTCCACAGTATTAACTAGAAATAATTTACTTACCTCAAATGAATTTATGTTGTAGCTAATGGTTGACTTTTACCTTTATATATTTGCCTTCCTGAAAGTTATTTAAATATGAGTGTGATCATTCTGACCTGAATTTATTGTTGCTTTAGTATTTCTACCACATCATTTCTCTTTCTGTTCAGTATTTTAGCTTGGTTTTATAGAGGCCATATAAGTTAGCACTTTTAATTTATATATGTTAAGCTAAGTCTTAATAAGTTTTCTCAGTTTCCTAGTATTTTCCTTTTTTTCATTTCAGCATCTGAATCATAATTTCTCTGATTTTGAGTATCATACCTTTTCATAAAATTATAACATCTACCTTTTAATTGTGTATGGTATATCTATTATAGAATAGACTTCATTTTCTCTTCTACATGATATGAATTGATACTGTACAAATAAACTTCCTATTTGACAAGAAGAATACCTTTGCCTGGCATCCTAAGATGTGATTTAGTCCCTCACTATATTGCCAATAAATAGCATGCAATATCCAAATGCAGTTGTCTTCTTTTTGATTCACATTTTCCTGAATATAAACAACTAAATTGATATAAGTAACTCATAGAAGTTTATCAATTCAGAATTGGTGGATACATGTTTAATCACATTTGAAATCATGGTTTCACTTTGCGGCACACAACGAGGACCTGTATTTTACAGACAGCACTGCTTCCTCTGTGCACAGATGTTCTCTTCACTACTCCCATACAAATCAGGAGTGGAAGCGAGGCTGGAAAAAATGAAATGAACACCTTTCTGTTGCTGGGAAACAACACCATAACCAAAAACAACAAATACAGTTTGTTTTGTTTTCTTTCAGTTTCAGAAATATAAACATCCATTATGGCACCTAGCCCTAGGGACAAGTGTCAGGCATGGTAGCAGATGAGGGAATCTGAGAGATCACACCCTCAACAGCAAATGCGAAGCTGGGAGAAAAAAGTGGAAGAGAGACAAGGCAATGAACTTGCAAGCCTGTCTGTAGTATGTGCTTCCACCTGAGAGGTCTTAAGGACTCCATAACATTCTCCTAAATGTCACCACCAAGTAGTGAGCCTATGGGGTGCATTTCTTATTCCAACCAAATCACTAGTCCAGCAACTCAATCTTCCTTGGATGGAAGAAAATTCTAATTTTCTATAATGACCCAGTGAAGAATGACAGATAAATTCCACACCTGTTTTTAAGGACTGTTAATAATTTACTTCTAAGGGTAAATTGTGATTTGTTATTTTATAATTTTTAATTATTAATTTATAAATATTTCTTTTATTTTTAAGACTGTAAGATAATTACGTCATTTCCCCTTCTCTCTTTCCTCCTTTCAATTCCTGCCATGTACGTTCCTTCATATCTTTCAAATTCAGGGCCTCATTTTTAATTGCTACACAAACACACATATACACACTCACACACACACACACACACACACACACACATATATATATATATATATACTTATAAATAAAAATACATAATAACACACCATTTCCCCCTCCCTTTCTCCCATCCAAAACCTCCCATGTACCTCTCTTGCACTCTACCAATGGGAGCATGCCTCATACTTGACAGAAACTTGCTTTTCATAAATGTCTTCATATTTATTAATACTTACATGATAACAGGAAAAGAGAAATGTAGTGTCTCCTAGTATGATGTGGAAATGGCTCATTTTATAAATATTTCTTTAGAATAGAATGTATTCTTTCAGCAATGAGGAGTTAGTGCACAGAGCCATAGCACTCTCATTTCTTATCTTATATTTAAAACCTTAGAGAACTGAATTACATTAGATATTGTTACATAATGAATTACATTAGAATTGCAAGCTAAATGTTATATTTTACTGTCCATAATGAATTCTTTACCTATTTGCTGGTACATTTTCTGATATTTTTGTTTTAATATTTCAAATTCTTGAATCTTATGGTTTTATTCTGATATTGGTCACATAGAAAAGCTTTTTTTATAATTAAGGAAGAAATTATATAATAATGGGGTAATACATAGGAACTAAAGACAAAACCTTTAGATGTCCTGTTAATCATAACTACTCATTGTATTATCATGTGTTTATATATATATATAATTATAATTATATAATCAAATTTTATATATATATATATTTACACACACATATATACAGTAGTACATAGCAGGACATAGCAAAAAAATTTGCTTTTTTACAAATATATAATAAAATATTTATTTTACTTCCTGAAGAGAGATATGTATCTAATGTTCACATCAATTTCTGTAGCTCCCAGTATATATATTAGAGAGTTCATAGCTTCAGATAGTCTGGTTTCCTCTTTCTGATATCCATAAGTATATGCACTCTCTTGCACAACTGCCCCCCAAACACAAACACACATATTTAACTAAAACTACAAACGAATCTTTAATCAACTTGTGCTAGACAGAACTATATGTTCTAATGAAGTCCTAATAATATTCATGATTACAAAATATTTCCACATTTTTATATAAAATGCCCCTTTACCAAAGAGAGAAAAGAACCTTGAGATTTCTTTTACCTTTTCAATATTTCAAAACATTAATGTCTTTCTCTTAATACTACAGATTTATAATGTTATCATCTAATGGTGATAATAATAGTAATGTTTATTTCAGAGTTGTCTTTATTATGCTTGAAAATGGGTTTGTAAGCAATTATTTTGGAGAAGCAAGAAGCAAAGCAATTGTCCTGAAATACATATTAGTCCCATTTTCCAGAGAAGAGCACTCTGAGGAAAAAAAAAGATTTAGTGTGATCTCCAGCTACATGTGTTAATATTTAACCTCTTGGTAAATAAATAATGATATTTGCTTGAAAGAATATCCCTTGTGCTAGAATGTTTTCAGCAGAAAAATCCCTTATGTAAGAATATTTTGGTTAAACAAATTTAAAATCTAAGGACTTATGAGACTATGAGGACAATCACTGATGCTACAGCATACAATAAAAATATTTCATAAACTCCATGCCTCCTTGTGCTCAAGATGTTTCCTGAAACTATTTCAAGTCCTTTATTCTTCTGCCACAACACCCACTCGATATGAAAATTGTGACCCATAAAGTTGGTTGTTAAGATACTTTCCTGTCACAGTTGCCCATGACTTTTCAATGATTGTATCTTTAAAATTATTATGAAGCTGACACTGCAGAAGGATAAATTATGTGAGGCTAATTTGATAGTCTGTTCTTTTCTATCAGCCCATTATTTTGTCCTTGAAATATGTAACACTAGCACAGCAAAACTTATTACTCTGCATGAAAAAGTTACTTGTCCTGTTCATTATGTTTGTCATGAAAATATCTATAATTTATAAGCAACATTCATTTAGTAATTTTGCTGTCTGCTGCATCTCTCATTTATCATTTATTTAATACTAATTAGCTTTTGTTAATTTTTCTATTCTCAGATAATCATCACTTTCTATTATCCATTCTATTAAGTTATAATTTTTATTTTATAAATATAGATGGTTGAAATAAACTTCATCTGAAGAGTCTTACATTCCAAAGAATTTTAAAAGACAGTTTATGAGCATCAATCCTGTCATAAAAAAGAAAATTTGAAAAACTAACAGACATAAGAATTCAATTTTAAATATGATTGTTAAAAATAATCAGAGTTGGCATTATATAAATAAGTACATATGCAAATATACTTTTTAGGAGAGATTATAGTGAGTTCCAGATTTTCAGTTTTCAGTGGTATTTGTTTAGTTACAGTATTTAATGTAAATTAGAGATGCAAGGTGGATTGCTTAGCTTTAAAGTGATTATGGAATAGACCTAATGACCTGAGCTTGAATTCCCTGCCCACATGTAAAAGCTATGAATGATAGTGTGCACCTGCAATCTAGGCCCTCGGGTTGAGGGTCACAAAGACAGACAAATCTCAGGGCCTCACTGTCTATCTAGTCAAACCAATGGTGAGTTCTGGCTTCAGAGAGAGATTCCATCTCAAACAATAAGTTAGAAATAATTAAGGAAGACATCTGATGTCAATCTCTGGCCTTCACTCACACAAAACACACACACACACATACACACACAGGCACATGACACACTCAACATGCACATGCATGTTCACACATACAGCTATATATACACATGCATATGTATACATACAGAAACATCTCTAGACACACACAAATTGATTTAAATGTTATTGTCATGCAATTAAATAAACTTCAAATGAAATTTGATAAAAGATTAAAGCTATACTAAAGTTCACATATTTTCTCCATATTTTAAGCTATTATTATTAAAAATAAAAACATGAGGCTCAATATCAACTGAATAATTAATTTGCTTGTCCATTTTTCTTTTCTATTAAAATCCTACAATGATATAATTTGTATTTCATGAAACTCACCCTGCTATTGTATAAGTTATTGATAACGAAACAGTTTACACAATAAATCTGAAACTACCCATTCTATTCCCTCCATCTAATGCATACAATCCTTAATTAAAGGTTTCTTTTCTAAGTAGTTCCCAATTAAGAACACTTTACATGTATTTGCTGTTACAATATGTGTTTAACTAGACACTTGAACTAAACTTTCCAGTTTCTTCTATTTCAGAGCAGGCATTGATACATCACTACGTTGTATTGTTGTGCAATACCTCTAATACAAACCTAATGGCCTTCTAATCCAGTCATCCACTGATTGATGCACGGATTTTTTTGTTTCTATTTTCTTAGACTGCAATTATAAACTGTCAGGCAGTTATTGGTAGGCACAAAGTTCAATTTCTTATAGTTATCTTTAGGAATAAAGTTGCTTGTTCATATGGTTAGTATGCGTGTGAAATAAGTGCTTTCCAAATTCACTGCAATGCCTTATTTTCTTGAAATATATGATGGGAGTCAGTTTCACAGCTTGCAGAGTGTTTCTTATTGTCTTTCATTTTTACTGTTCTTTGGAATAATTTTCTATCATTCATCCATACTATGAAATATGTGTGCCCAAAATAGTATTTTATTGTGGTTTAATCTGTAACTGTCTGATGATTAATTGTATTTAATATCTTACATGTTTCATTGTTGTTTTATATTTTATGTGATGAAAAAATATCTTTGTAAATATCATCCTTTTTGTTGGAAGCTTACAATATTGTTACACGATTTGTTCACATATTCAAGATAAAGTTTTGTATGATACAAACCTTGCAAATACTTTATCTGGTGCTGTGTTCCCAAGAAGCTTTGATTCAATAGTTTTTTTTTTCTGATTTTTGAAGAGAAAAATTGAGATAAACTATTTTCACTTATCTCTACTTTCAAGGAAAATCTTTTCTAAGTTGTATTTTCAGACCATTTTAATAAACGCTTCTGTTTTGCAGCAGCTGCAAGATTTTTTGATTATCAGCTTTTGTTTTGCATTCAAAAAGCATTTACATGTAGGTTGTTGCATTTCACCACATGTAGGTAGAAATTATTCTGCAGACACTATCAGCCTCTATTTCAGTACTGTAACTTGATATCCCATATGCTCAGAAATCCCTTCAGGAAATCCTAGGATTCAACAAATGAATGTTTGTGTTATTAACTCACTACTTACTTTCACCTGTTGAGAACTGTAAAGCCACAGAGCAACCAAATAAATAAATGCACATCAACATTTACTCATCTATCTGGGAGAGACTCAAGGGTCCACAGCCATTTCTTCTTAACTATTGCCTATTGATGGATGCTGGTAACGAGAAATCCATTGCTTTCAATGTATGCACACTGTGGGTTCCAAATCCATACTCACAGGTATAGTTTGGTTGAACTTTCAAGGCATGCAAAAAATATGAAAAATAAATATGTGAAAATGTATAGTCTTATCTTTTCTGTTATCTCTAACAGACACATGCGAACATGTGTTTCCAAGGTTTAAGAACAAAACAAAACAAATCCCAAAATTGATTCACTTGATCCAGCTATATCAATCTTAGGTATAAACCAAAAAGACTCTATGTCCTACTACAGAGACACCTACTCCTTAATTTTAATTATTTATTTTAGTATCCATGAATTATAAACATCCTGGATGTTCATCAACTGTTGAATAGATAATGAAAATGTGCCATATTTATACAATAAAATATCATTCAGGAATTAAGACAAAAACAATTATGAAATTCATAGGATAATGGATAGAGCTGGAAACAATTCATTCTGAGTGAGGTGTCCAGATGAATAAATATCACAATTTTTTCTTATTTGTGGATAATAGCTTTGAATCTCTAGGTAGATACGTTTCCGATGAAATAGCATTAGAGGACAGGAAATTAGTAAGAGGCCACAGGAAAGGACTTTTAATGGAGGGAGGAGAAAATGTAGTGATGTAAAAGTTTAAATGGGATTAATGGGACAGAAAGAGATTAAAGGGAGTGGGGGATGCAGGGAGGGATAGAAGGGGGAATACTGGAAGACAGATTCTAAACACCTTTTAAAAAAGTTGTTTAGAAACTTAGGTGTTACTGAAGGCTTGTCTCCCAAATAAACTATAATGAAGTGAAAATGCTCCTACTAAACACACTAAGGGCTAAGAAATAAAAAGCACTATTTTAGGAATGGATCTGCTCCTTTGGAGTTGTTGGCCAGTGAGTTCCCATCTGCTCTCATGTATTAAGGATATTTATTGACAATGTTCTTGCTCACCCTCCAGAATTTGAAGGGGAAACCATATTGTTTAAAATACCATACATCAAAGTCACATAACTTATGGATGTTAAGCTACATTGACCTGTAAATTTTTTTCCCAACTGCATTGCATAAGTAGTATTGAAAACTGCTATGGCAGCTACTGCAGGAGAAAAGCAAACACCAATCTGATTTGGGTATGAATCTGGTGAGCTACAGTAACAACAAGCCTGGTAAAACATTGCCATTGTTACAATAGTAAAATGACCATTATGGGATTAGCCAACCTCTTCCTAATGGAATTTAAACTCTTCTTCATAGATTGAAAGCCATACTTGGCACCAATGTTGGACCAAGAACTTGAGTGAAAAGTTTATTATTATTATTATTATTATTATTATTATTATTATTATTATTATGCTAAATGGGCATTTTAGAAAACTGAATCTTAAATGTTATGATTTATTGTTGTAACCCTGTACTAATGTATCTTTCAGCCCTCATTAGAGAAGCTTCTATTTGCAACAGATGATGATTAACTCATCTTGCCCACAGCTGGCTAACATGTAGACAATGAGACCACAGAATCCTCAGCCCAAAATACAACATCTCTACTGCCCCCTCTCTTTCCAAGGTGCAGGGATCATTACAGAAGAGGAAGGGAAAGAGGATCAGGAAACAGTTTCTTTTGAACACAATAGGAGACTTGCAAAAGTGAACTCAAAGCAGTTACAACAGTAAGCATAAATCAAGTATGATCCTAAACTAGACCAATCCCATACTGGAGATGAGAGATAGTCCTGAAGTCACACACCTACCTGAAGAACTCTCGGTGATTGATAGCTGGTGGGAGGTGGACAGTCCGTTTCCTTTATTATTGACATTGGTTGGTCAGCCATATACCAGTGGAAAACCACATGCCTCTGCTGATATGAGACTCACAAAGTCGACTGGATGAATTGAAACTAGAAGAGCACAAAGTAGAGTAGGTAGATAGGGGGAAGACCATCTGCGTGGAATTGGGGAGAGAGTTAATATGATTAAAGCTCATTATATGATATTCTCAATGAACTAATAAAATGAATAAAATAAAAGGACTTTTAAAAGTTCCCTACACCGTGGATGTGGGAAGAGAAGACTAGAAATGGAGGACAAGTGGGGGCAAAGTGAAAACCTCGAGCAAGAAACTCCCAGGAATATATGAAGGTGATTCTATTGAAGATTCCTAGTAATAGGTGATACAGAGCCTGAACCATCCATCTTCAGTAACTAGGCAAGGCTTCCATTGGTGGGACTGGCACATCAACCCAGCCACAAAAACTTTGACCTACTGTTTGTCCTGCGTACAAGATGTGCTGCGATAATGGTGGAACAGAACTGGGGGAAGTGGCAAACCAAAGACTAGTCCAACTTGAGTTCCACACCAAGAAAAGGAGCCCATGCCCGACACTGCTTGTATGGCCAGGAACCAGATGCTAGGGACCCATGACAGAACCAAACACTGCTGGGGGAAAATTCAGTAAAAGTATTCCTAATGATATTTTGCTGTGTTCATAGATTGGTACCTAGACCACCCATCATCAGAGAGTCTTCCTTCCTCCAGCAGCTGATGGAAACAGATACAGAGACTTACAGTCAAACAGTAAGCAGAGCTTAGGGAGCCTCACAGAAGAGGGTGAGGAAAGATGGTAGGAGCAAGAGGGGTCAAGGACCCCAAAAGAACGGCCCACAGAATCAACTAAGCAGGGTTCATAGGGGCTTCAAGAAACTTAAGCCGCAATCACAGAGTCTACATGGGTCTGTGCTAGGTCCTCAGTGTATATGTTAGGGTTGATTAGCTTGGGGATTTTGTGGGAATCCTAACAGTGCGAGTGGGTTTGTCTAACTCTTTTTGCTTTCCCTTGGGACCCTTTTCCTCATTCTGAGTTGCCTTGTCGAGTCTTGATATGAGGGTTTGTTTTATTTTATCTTTTTATGCAGTCTTCAGTGGATATCACTGAGAGGTCTGTTCCTTTCTGAAGGAAAGCTGTGGAGGAATAGAACTGAGGGAGAGAAGAGGTTGTCAGAGGAAAACATTGAGGACTGGAGGAAGCAGAAATTGTGGCTGGGATATAATGTATGAGAGACGAATTTAAAAAATAAAGGAATCACATGAAATAAATAAATAAACAATAAATAAATGTAACAACAACAAAAGAATTTTAAAAAAATAGATCATGTCACATACATGTAGGCACCAGGTTTTTACCTAACCCCAAAATGAATTCCCCATCAAGACCTCACTTTCAATACTCCTTCCCACCATGTGAGAGTTGTATAGTTTGATCAGTTTGTGGGGCTCCTAGGAGTGGGATCAGGACCTGTTCCTGACGCTTGAGCTGGATTTGGGAACCTATTCATCATCCTGGTTTGCCTAGTTCAACCTTGATGCTGGGAGAGGAAACTGGTCCATGCTTTGCTGATGCCCATGGGAGGTGTGCCCTTTTCTGAATGGAGACGAAGAGGCTTGGATTAGAGGAGAATAGTGGGGAGGGGGTGTACAGAAGGAGAGGAGGGAGGGGAAACTGCCTTTGGGATGTAAAATAAATGAAAAATTTAATTAATTTTAAAAAAGAACATATTATTCATTTTTTATACCATTTTCATATAAAATCCACAAATTATTATTTTTCTTAATTTGAAGCCTTTATAATGTTTATGGAGCATTTAGTGAATCTCTGTAGCAAAGACAATTTTAATTAAACATTAGTATTTGGACTTTTTTCTCTTTACATTTAGTGTCATTAAAATGAAAATCAAGTATGTTCTGAATTATTCTCTTTTTAGCCAAAAATGTGCAGAAGAGAACCATTGCAATATGAAAAAACTAACAAGAATTCATTCCATGTTCTTTATTATGCAAATGAGAAATCAAGATTTTAAATCATATCCCAGTCTCTGAGTTGACAGATAATGAGTACTAAATTGGAATATGTCATTTCCTTTGAAATGTTTTTATTGCTAAGCTTCTCCTTCATAGCTTCACAGTTACCAAGTAAAACATACAAAGGAAATGTAGTAGATAAATTCATTGTCAATGGTAGATAATTTTATTATTTCCAATTTTAAATTTTAGAATGTTTTTTGCGAATTTTCAGAATTATGAGATTGAAAGTTTGGTGGCCATATGACTGCAGTTATTCATAAAACTGCAGTTTTCACTACAGCTTCAGTTAAAACTTTGGGGCTAGAATCCCTCTTCTTTCTCTTTGACTGGACTCCTGGAGCTCGAAGAGGGATTTTATGAACAAGGGGCATCAAGATCATGATAGGGAAACGTACAGAGACAAACAAACAAACTAGTGGGAACTCATGAACTTTTGACCAACACCTGTGGAGCCTCCACAGGACTGGACTAAGACCTCTGCTTAAGCCAGACAGTTGTGTAGCTTCATTTGCCTAAAGGGCCCCCTTGCAGTAGAATCAGGATCCCTGGTGCATAAGCTGACTTTTTGGAGCCCACTGCCTATGGTGGGACACCTTACACAGCCTTGAGGCAGGGGGAGGGGCTTGGACCTGCCTCTACTGAATGTACCAGGCTCTGCTGACTCCCCATGGGAGGTCTCAGCTTCTTGTAGGAGGGAAAAGGAGTGGTTGTGGGGGGAGGAAGGATGGAGGGGCGGGAGGAGGCAAGAGAAGAATCTGTGATTGGTATGTAAAATGAATTAAAATTTTCTTAATAAAACTAAAGTAAAAGAAAAAAAGTTGGGGTTAGTTGAAGGCTTTCAGGGAGCTTCCAGACACTTCTTATTTCCATACTTTGAGTTTTATTAGTACATTTGCATTTTAAAATATTATATAATATTTTTAAAAATTATATTCATATGAAGTAAATTTTGTTTCATTCAAATAAAATTAAATTTATTTATTTATTTATTTATTTATTTATTTATTTATTTTGGTTTTTCGAGACAGGGTTTCTCTGTGTAGCTTTGCGCCTTTCCTGGAGCTCACTTGGTAGCCCAGGTTGGCCTCGAACTCACAGAGATCTGCCTGCCTCTGCCTCCCGAGTGCTGGGATTAAAGGCGTGCGCCACCAACGCCCGGCTTAAATTTATTTTTAAATAAGTTACTAAATCAAACATTTTTTTCACTAAGAGAATGCATAATTTTTAAAATTGAAACAATGCTTTCTGTGATTATTTTGTGCTCCATATTTAAAATAGACCACATCAAAATTTCTATTCTGTATTTTTGTTTCATTTTTAAGACCATTGCATTTTCTATGGCTCTTTATTTTCATGAACCCTAGGAAGATACTGTTTACCACTAGGTGAGCTAAGTCTGACCCTTAGCTCTTTAATTTGTTAGCTTCATGAACATATTGTATTCATCTCTTTGCTTTTCACTCTAGTCCTCTGACAATTTGGGAAATAATAATTTTTACTAATATGCCTTGTAATGGGATGAATGAAGTTAGTCTACATTTTACACCTTCCATGTTACACTCAATTTTAGCATTAGTATTTGTATTCCATCATGTTTTTGAAGAAAATAGAGTATAAAACAATAATTTTGCAAAATAAAGTCTTAATATATTTTTATACAAATGACTATTAAATACACATTTCTTATGAGTAATAAAATAATGTAAAAACAGTCAATTTGATCGAGACTGCTAGCAGCATACAGTAAAAATAAATGATTATTTTAATACAACATTGAATACTTAAAAATCAAAGTCATATCCATGAAAGCTAACTATTCATTTAGCAAAGAATAAAGCTAAAAGTGAAATAATAGTAAAACAAATGATAAAAGCATAGTATGTTTACGCAGCACCTCTGGATCTAAGTGGATAAGGTTAGCCATCCTATTGCTACCAATACCATGTACTTGTAGACTTAATCCTCTGATTTTTGTCAACTAACTTGCTGGCTAGTTTTATGTTAACTTGACACAATTTAGAGTAACTTCATAAGACGGAACCTCCACTGAGAAAACGTCCCTACCAGATTGGCCTTTAGGCAACTCTGTAGTACACTTTCTAGATTGATGATTGATGTGAGAAGTTCTGACCCCTTTGCTGGTGGACTTTGGTGGTATTAGAAAGCAGGGGGAGCCGGACACTAAATAGCATTCCTCCCTGGTCTCTGTATCAGTCCCTGCCTCCATGTTCCTGTTCTGTTTGAGTGCTGTCTTAACTTCACTCAGTGGTGCACTGTGACCTTGACACATTATAAACCTGTCCTCCACAGGGAGCTTTGGGTCGTGGTGCCCTATCAGAGCAATTGAACCCTTTAATAAAATAACCATGAATGTACAGTTTACCTCTGAATTGTGCATGTAAGTGTGAATTAATAGCAAGCACACGCAAGTTCTTCGATGGCAGCAGCAGTTGCTGTATTAAGGAAAATCCTATCCTGGAGGTGACCAACATCAGATTTAACTCCCGAAACAGTGCTTTTGATTTGTTAGTTGAACTGTCTTACAAAATATTCATTATCACTATTTAAGGTAAACAGCTAAAGCAATTACAATATGAAAATAATTAATTTACGTATATCAAATTTATATGTTTATATGTGGTGTTAAAATTAGTAAACCTATACTTTTCTTGAAGATACCACCTTCACATATGATGGCTCTATGGAGTACATGATACTTACCAAGCTATCCAGTTTAATTAATTAAATTTAACTAAGGTAATTTAATCTTTTCTTTTGGAAAGGAAGTTCTCAGGGAGACTTATTTGTACAATAAAATCCATTCTTCTTAACTGAATCATTTGTCATACATTTGAAAATAAATTAGGAAAATCATCTGGTAAATGACTCAATAAATTAATCAAAATGACAACAAAGGAAATAATTGTGAACTAAATATAAGTCTTTCAAATATGAAAAAAGAGTTGATTGTACTATGAGTTTGGAAGACTTTATATTAGCATTTTTTTGAGTCAGAATTTGCAAGAAATAGTATTGAATGTTGAGAAATCAGTTTATCGTTCTAGAAATAAGTAACCATTTTTAAGAAGAGAATCATTAACAACGTGTTGATCACTGCTTTGAGGGAAAATAACGTACGTTAGAGAACCTCAGGCATTCCAACAGAAGGCACATGTACAACTCTGGAGCTCTTAAGTTTGTTGTTTACAGATGTGACCGCTGGAGCCTGTCACTTAATATAAATACCTAAAGGTAGAGCTGTAGATATTTCCACCCATCACATAGTGCATATGTAACCTTTTTCTAGGTTTTCTTCCTTTTCGTTCCAAGGAGATTTGCCACAAAATTTACCAGTAACAATCAAAAAGAGACTAATAGGAAGGAGTGAGATTCATAAAATTTGACAGTATCTGCCAATGCATTCCTCTGAGGTCAGCATTATTATTACAAGCATATGAAAATCATGAAGTTCAAGGAGGCTAATTGTCTATGTGCTCACAGTCACAGCTGAAGAGGGAAGAAGATTGTGACCACCCAACTTTCTGATTCCCACAGCCAAGACAACAAGAAAATGAAAGTACTGAAACCTTTTCCATTTTGATGTATCTATTGCAAGTAATTAGATGTAATTAGCACTATTCTTCCACTTTGCAAGAATGTAAGACATTTTTGAAAGCCTTGACATTTAGAAATTATTTTAGTGCTAGGTATTATTTGATGGAGCAGACCAGGAATTCCAGGACATAATATTCTCCTGCAACATACTGTTCCCATTCTTGGAGCTACAAATAAAAAATAAATTGATGGAATGACATAAATATAATCCTCTATTATTCCTTACCCAATGATTATCTTCAAAGACACAGAATGGTTAATAATACACTGAATGTCATGTTTAGTTTAGGTTTTAAACTTAAGAAGAACATTTTGTCTACACACAAGTATCAAAGTAGTCTCTCCAAGTTTGCTTTTAGTTGCTGAGATAAACACTGGGATCCAAAGGCAAACTGGTGAGGAAGGAGCTTCTTTCAGCTTGCAGGTTATTGTCTGTCACAAAGCAAAGTCATGGCAGAAACTCAAGGTAGGTGCTTGAAGCATAAACTCTGGAGGAGTGCTGCTCACTGGCTTGATCTCAGGCTCATGTTCAGCCACCTTTGTATACTTCCCAGATATGGTGTGGCTCACAGCTGGCTAGGTCCTCCTGCAGTAAATAACAATCAAGAAATAGCTGCACAGACATGTCCACAGGCAACTAAAAGTGTGCCAATTTTTCATTTGAGGTACACTTGCCCTAGGTCTGTCAAGTTGATAAGAAGGCTAACCAGAACGTTGTCACAATAGATAAGTTTGTCAAAGAACAACTTGCTGGAGTGATGCGAAGTCTCCAAATTTATACATCTTTCCTTCTGCATTAAAGAGAGAGCATTACTGAGTGATCTAGAACTTCTTAAATCACTTTCCATACCATATATTAAGACAAATTAAAAGCATAAGGGAAGCAAAAAAGGATATGAGGATGAATTTTGCATTTAAAATTGAGTGGAGAGTTTATGTTATTTTAATTGTGACATAGAGCATCAATCAATATGCATATCCTGCTATCTGATGCATCTTTCAGACCATTCCCTAAGGCTAGATGAATTATTTCGAATTTTCTGGCTCAAAAATGCTATTGTCATCAGAGTTACAATTTATCACAGTAAGGGAATGCAGAGTAAATGCAGAGTAAATGTGTGAATCTTGCAAAGTCCACAAGAAAGCATTTGTGGGTGGTCTGGTGTGCTGCTGCCCTAGTGGAGCGGTACAGGTGCCCACAATGCTCCCGGAAATTATGCATGACAAAGTCATCCAGTGGTGTCAACCTGATCAACATTTGTGATTTCAAAGTGAAACTACATGTCCAGAGTGCTTCAGTCATTCATTCATGTATTTCTGTAGTATGTGGAAAGGCTCAAGGCTGGACATAGCACCTATGGGATTCATTCCAAGAACCCAGAATCTTAACTATTAAAGAAACAAATTTTGGTTATCATCAGCATATCTTGTCAAAACACTACTCCTTGACAGAAATCTTGATACAAATGTTTAATTTGGTAAAACTATCTTGTTGAACAGAATATTTCCTTTATCCAGGCAGCACCACCCTTGTGTAAATATTCTCATGAGAAGATTCAGGGTCTGAGCTACCAAATGTTTGCTGAAAAACTTCTCAAATTAATTAAAAGAGTGTAATACTAATATCATTTTATTTTATTATCTTTTTTAGTCAATAAAGAGTCAATGAAAGCAATGTTGGGAAAGAGAGGGAGACAAAGGAGTATAAAGCATGTCTAGGTGTTGAGTAGCCCTTGATCCATATACTTGCATATGTCCGCTCCTCCAATTAGACAGCAAAAGCAGAAGAACGGACTCTGAAGACTCTGTTATCCTCCTTTGCTGAGTGTGAAAACAGTTGACTAACTTCTTATTGGAATGGGGAACCTTCTTGTACTGTAAAGTTACCTAATTAATTTGAAAGCGTGTGTTTAATTAGACATGAATCCACTACAAGCAACAACTTGCTCCTTAATAACCCATGGAGGGGTGGGTTAGAGGACCCTGTTAGTGAACAAATATATCCTTCCTTCTTTTTCTAGTGATAAGAAAGTAATGACTACCATTTCAATAAATGCACAGACACAAGAACAGGGTTTCAAATGTCCTCCATTAAAATGAATTTCACCAGTATTGCACTTTTTCAACTTCAATGTTGTGGTAATGTTTATATGTCATCAAATTTACCAGTTAAATATTTTTCACATGCAGTGTTAATTGAGATTATATGATTCTTACTGCTATATAGCTATTGTTGCTATTAACAAAGACCTTTCATTTTACAAGAGTAAATATTTATAATCAGAAATAATATGTCCCTCTCCCTTTAGCTCATATACATTGTCATATTTGTCTCGCTGACTCTAACTGCACAACAGACCTCAAATAGTGATACCAAACTTTTTTTAATAATAGCTTTTGAAGATTTTTAAAAAATTATTTACATAGTATTTTATTTCTTCTAATTTTCATTTAATATATAATATATTAGTTTTCAAAATTTTAATGCACCATGTTTTACTCATATTCACCCTTCCCAATTCTTCAATTTATCTGTCCCTCCCTACCAACCTAATTTTGTGTTCTTTTTCTTCTAAAGTCCTGGATACCTATGTTTGATGTTCAAATATTCTTGGTTGTGTGATCTTCCACAGGAAATTTGGTTGAGCTACCACAAGCTAGTTTCCTAGAGCAAACTTCTCTTCTTTTCACAGTAGGTCCAATAGGTGCTAGTTCTGTTGTTTGGGATGAGATCATATGTTCAGCTCCCCTTCCCTGGTGTGAATTATTCTGATGTGAGTGTGTGCATATTTTGCATATGCTATCACAATCACTTGAGTTCATATTGCCACAACTATGAGTTCATAAACGCAGCTGCCAGCCTATGTCTAGAAGATGTTTCCTTGTAGTTATCCACCTCTCTGTTCTTTATACTGTGTCCTCTTCTGCAGTATCCCATTGCCGTGAAGGGGTGGTGTGATATATATTGTCCTTTTCAGTCTCAACAGTAAGTTTCCCATGCACATGTTACGGTTGCATGTACTGCTTTTGCTTTTGGGTTTGCTTCTTTGTTTCATCTATGGTTCTTTGGGTGCATTATAACTCCAAATTATAGAACTTCATCAAGTATGTTTGTATTTGTGTGTGTGTGTGTGTGTGTGTGTGTGTGTGTGTGTGTGTTGTGTGCATATGTACTTAAGTAAATGTCCTTCGTATTATCGATTCTTGTTCCCTTCTTTGCACATTGTACTCTCTCTTCCTCCCTAAGTAACATCCTCTCCAATATTTTTTGATTCTCCCTTATATCACCTGTACCCTGGCATCCCCCTCTCTAAGGCTTATTTTACATTCAGGTAGCAAGACATTTCTACCAGACACTGCGCTGAAGGATTTCTTTTGCTTTATATATCCTTAAGTGTTCCTATCTTGATATCTTACATCAAAATCTTCTTCTAAGACTTTGATCCCATAATCTTAACAGTTTATGAAAAAACATGCCTCTTCTATAACTTCTTCAGTGAGAAGGAATTATACAGACCCTACTTATTCTGATATGAAAATTGTTAACCTTTACATCAAAGGAGGACATGAGACAGTGTGAAGAGCTTGGATACTGTAGGGACATCATACCATGGGAATGTGGAAGAGAGTTGTCATCCTCTATATAAGGTACCCTGAAGCATATTGTTATGGCTAAGATTATCATTAAAACACCAGCATTGCCTCATAAGATGTGTGATGGTGGTAAAAGTTAATTCAGAATTTGTGGTGATTTGTAGTATAGTCTCCAATATGTTGAGGTAGCTTTTTAATTTTGCTTTTTTGAGTTAATCTTTTTATCATGAAAGAGTACTTAAACATATCCAATGCTTTTTCCTTGGCAATTGACTCAATAATGTAATGTTTTTACTTCATGTTATTAATGTCTTATAATATGCCAGTTTTTATATGTTGAACAACTTTTAATATAATGTAATAAACTTTGTGTCCTAGATATATAATTTCATAACATGTAATTAAAAGAGTAAAAAAAGAGTAAATAAACCTCACACATATATTAAATACATGAACATGTTCTTACATGCAGAACATACCTGAATTTTCTGTTATGATTCAAGTTTATTGGGAAAAAGCAACTTTAAAAAGACCTAATATTTTCTTATTAACCAATTAATTTTTTTTTGTCTAAACAGTTTAGCCTATAAAATTTCCTCTTAGAGATGTTTTTAATGTGCCCCAGACAATTTTTTTTCAATTTATGTCCAAATATTCCTATGGAAATTATCAGTCATCAATTACTCCACAGTCCAAAATAGTCATATCAAACAAAATCTGATAAAGGTTTTAGTCTGGAATGGGCTAAGTGCTCACTGGGTTCCCAAATTTTCAATAGTACCAGACTTTTCCATTCAACTACTGTTATTTGTCTTCTCACTTATTAAAAATTTGACTTTCACTGATACATTGTTTTTATTTCTTAGCATGATATCAGCTTTTTGAGATGATGAATGTATATCGAGAGAATTGCATTCTGCAGCAACTCATTGTGTGTGTTCATTTTTCTCTGTAACTACGTTTTAAAATTATTCCCTTATTCATGGTGCTAAAGAGAGTGCCACACTGTTTGAAGTAGAGTGACAAGCAGTGACACATCACAGGGAAGTTGCCAGGTAGGAAGTTAAAAGCACAGATTAATAGACACTGAGAAAGATGGTTATAACAAGCTTTCACTAAATCCAGTGCAAGAAGAGACCAAAATCAAAGAGTTGAGAACAATGTTTTTGCTCTTGCTGTTGAAAATGCTATCATTTTCACACAAACATTCAATTAACAGCATGATGACAGCAGTTGAGGGGTGTCTAAGCCTGGAAATAGAAATGGGAATTGTATGTGTTCAGTTTAATAAGTCCTTCAGAGTTTTAAAATAATATTTCAAAGTAGTATACTTAACAGAAACTTTAAAAAATGAAAGTAGAGTCACTCTTTTGATCTGGTTTATTTTTAACTATTTTTTCCTTGAGATTTAAAAAAAAGACTTTTGATTTCATATCAGCATTTGTTCTAGGTAAAATGAGAAAATATGGATGTTTCCATCTACCTTATTGCCCCCAATGCTTGCCCCAACATTAGTGTTTTCTATAGTAAATTTGATAAGGTTGATAAATATACTGTTTTAAAAAATTACCACCCAATTCACCAGTTTAGCCAGGTGGTGGCGCACACCTTTAATCCCAGCACTCCGGAGGCAGAGGCAGGCGGATCTTTGTGAGTCTGTGGAATTTGAGTTACAGGCAGTTGTAAGTTGCTTGATGTGTGTGCTGGGAACTGAATTTGAATTATTTGTAAGAGCAGTACACACTTCTAAAGGCTGTTCATCTCTCCAACCCACATAATGTTGGATTTTAAACAACAGTAGTTTTGCTGTATCGAATATAACATAATACATTTAACTGGAAATTTTAAATGTGAGTAAGATGAATGTCTCATCTCAGATGGTTAAGTTACTTACCACCAATACCCAGGACTTGAGCTCTGAAAAACCATAGTGGAAGGAGAAGATAGATCTCTGAATTCCGTATGCACGCACTCACACACTCACAGACTCACAGACACACAGACACATGCAAAACATTCACACACACTTAATAATACATATAAGAAGCAACGACATTTCGCTAATACTTTCCAGGTAGATTATCTATTCCATTGCAGGAAATATGAGTTTAGAAACTGATAGGATGAACAAACCTTGTTTCTATCACTGTGTCACAATAATGTGAAATTACTTGTATTCCAGTTTTCCATCTTATCTGCAAAAAACACTAGAGATAATCATATGTACAAATAAACAGAAAAATAATATCTAATAATCAGGATCACTGAAATAATGAAAGCACACAGTGAATATAGTGCTGGCCAGGAGTCCAGGGAAAGCTTCAGAAATGATAGATGGCATGCGGCATAGCACAATCATTGATCACTTAGAACTAAATTATATTCTTAGCTTTTCAAGAAATTAATTTGCTTTATCCATAACCAATAGTGGTTACCCACTACACCCAAGGTTCTGATACTTTACTGCTATTTAACTGTATGTTAACTGGTAGGAAAAGGCTTAACTTTACAGAAATTTAAGAATCTTTACATATTTCAATTATCTTCTAAATCTGAAAATTTGTAATTGGAAACAGGTTTTGTTTAGCAGTCACTTAAAAGACACAGTCTCACAAGAGACTTCCTAGACTACTCTGACTCTTACAATATTCTCACCTCATATTCTGTGACGTTCCCTGAGATTTAGGTGAAGGAGTTGTGTTGCAGATGTCCACATGTTAACACAGAATTGGGAAAATCTCACAAGGTCCACCACTAGTCAACTACAGAACTTCACTCAACTAGTGACTGCTTAGAGAGGGAAGTAGCCACTGTTAGGCATGAGGCCCCTAATGTGTTACCCATTACAAAGTAGTCATCCCTAAAACCATACACACATAAACAACAAAGACAGACATAATAGTTGCATTACATATGCATATGCTTCTGTCCTTCTCAGTTGTGTGTGTGTGTATGTGTGTGTGTGTCTGTGTGTGTGTGTAAAACAATAATGATCAAAGGGAAGGAGGCCATTAATTAGAAATGAAGTATGTGAGGTTGTGGAAAGGCCTGGGTGAAGAAAATAGAAGGGGTTACATAATCGTATATTAGATAAAATATGTTTGAAATAAGTTTAGAAAGCAGATTACAGAGCCATTACCTCTTGGTTCATATTGTGGACATACCTTTTATTCACTTAGCCTTTTTTTCTCATCAGTTATGTGAGAGCAATGGGTTAATGTAGTCAGATTTTCCTGATTAAACTTGCTATAATTGCTATTACTAAGTATCTGGAACGTGGGTGCCATATTATATTAACAACATAAATCTGAGAAAACTACTAGTGTTTGAAATATATACTAATAAATATCCTAATCCTAAAAATTTGTTATGGAAACAATACATAGGATGTATATTATTATACAGGTAAGACAACAGAAAAATCTGTTGGATATTTGTATGAAAACTTCACACACTTTTCCTAAAAAAGGAGTACTGACAAGTCATTTTTAAAAACAACTTCACTGTAACACCAAACCCATACAAGAACAAAAAATGAGGACAGAAGTCTGTGTCACATTACTGAACAATATTTCAAATACGTAACTGAAACTCACCCAGGAAAGCTCAAGATAAGAAGATATAACAGCAGCTTAAGTAATCACATACAATTATCAACAAGGACAAGTGGGAATAATTCCTGTGATAGAAGGGTGTTTCAATATGCAACAGGCAATAAAAGATCCAATACTTTAACAAAATGAGGATTAAAACCCGTATGGTCTTTTCAATTCACACAGGGATTGTTAAATGAGTTTCAGCACTGTTTTCTTGCAAAATATTCAAAATATTAGTTACTGAAGTAATTCAGGCTCTTATGTATCATAGTTCAGTTCATGAACTCCTGAGCAAAAGCAAGTGGGATCACACATTTCTGAGTAATGTACTAGTGGGAGAACAAAAAATTTTGAGTAGTCTAAAAACCACAAGATAAATAGGTCATATCTGTACACAGCTGTAGAGGTACCACACTGATATATACTATATGTTGATAGCTCATATGGTAGGATAATTTGCAATAATTCTTGATACTGCAATCCTGCTAAAATTTCACTGACTTCATACAAAACTAAGTTATCTCATTGAAATATTATGGCTCCTGATCTGTTAGATTACACCATTTAAAAGTGAAATGGTCATTGAATATTCTGCTATGTATAAAAATAAATGTGATACTCTCTTAAATAAACTGCAATATAGTCAGAAATGGAGCTTCATGATGTTTCTGTTTCCAGCTATGTGGTTGGTTGATGCAGGAAGAACTCCACTTTTGAGGATAGCTAAGACAAAATGGAGAAACTTTGCCTACAAAATAAGGAAAAACAAACCAAAACTTGATGTGTTAATATAGCTAACACTGAAGTTCTATTCATAAAAATGAACAATATGCATACAGAATATATAATTCTGTACCACTAGATCATCTTGACTTGCAAACATTTAACTGTTTTCAATGCACTCTTCTAGTATAATTTGAAATGATACATCTGTCTGAACCTAAGTTTTATATAACAGTCTCATAAACCTTCATTTCAACCTAAAATAGACAGTAAATATCTGTGATGTTTTAAAAAACTGCAATGAAAAATTATAATTTTTAGTAAATCCAGACATAAATTCAAAGGAATATGGTCACTAGTGGGATGCTTTCTTTTTTTCATGTAATTATAAATAAAAGCTATTTTGGGAAGGTTCTCATTTTCTATACAGAACAATCAATTCTCTCATGTGCTTAGTCATATAATTATTTCATTCAAGATTCTGTGAAACAGCTGAGTCATTGATATTCTTTATTTATGTAATGGGCTATTTAAGATTTTAATATCGTGAAGATATATCTATGCAAGCTCTGACTCATTGTCTGATGTTTGAGTTAGCAACTGACATAAGATTATAACTGACCTGACATTTCCCATAGTATTAACTCAGCTGTTTTCACAGCACCACATGTTAGTCATGTGTTGGTGATGCTAGTGTTTCTACCTACATTTGTACCTGAGAGTTGTGTTAAAGTTCAACACACACAAGCCAAGGCTCGATACTTTCAAGCCATTGAATGTAGAAACAGGCTACATTGTCATCTATAACATTTAGCATAAATCAATTGTACAAAATGAAAGGAAGAACAGCATGTCCACACAATAACCATGAAAAGCTATCTTCTTTGAAATATAATTATAAAAATAAGTTGGTCTTTTAAGTAATATCATAAACCATACACGTGGAATGAACTGAATTAAAAGTTAGAATATGCTGCTAAAGGTTGTCATCCAATTGCACAAGAGACCAAGTGACCGTAGTAATGAAAATCTGCCTGAAGTCAGATTGCCTCAGAATTTATTTAGAAGCCTGTGGGTAACAGATTAAATGTTTGGATTTTTCTCCATTGATGACCAATATATGCAGTTTTAAAAGAAAAATATATTTATAACAAAAAAATAGACACAAAGCACTGTCCAGGTGTAATAATAACCAAGTCTAATAATGGGTAGTCTGTAGAAATTGCAGGAATCTTGACTGAGTGATGTCCTGAGTGAATGTGTATTGCTGACATGGGAACATCTATATCAAGGACTAAGACATTTGAAAAATTGACAGATCTTTCTCCCAGACAGATCAGAGCTTGAACTGGTGAAGTCTTCTTCCTGTGCCAGCTATTGGTGTTTAGGACATGTGTTTAAAAAGTAGCAATGGCAGCTTCCTCCTGGAGGATGCTTACAGCCCAGGACTGCTTGCCTACAGAGATGTCCTACCAAGAGCACTCCACCTCCACAGTGTTGTACCTAATAAACATGCTGAAGTTCAGGGTTGCAGTTCACTTGGGCATGCAACCCACCTTACTTCAGTATTTCTGTATCAACAAGTCTGTCAATCCTTTAGTGCCTTTTTAGAAAATTCCCTCTCCACTCATAGTCAGGTTTCCAGAACCCAGTTGTAGGGTTCCTGCAAGACTCTGCTAAAGAGGTACCCCATTAGGGAGACAACGTACCAAGGTATGATTTACTAAGGACACTTAAATTGGGCTCCTTGCTTCTTTCCTTCTGTCTAGGTTCTGAAGCCTTTTCTTCATTGATCACTCTCCTTTGTCGACATGTTGTGCTTCCTTGTGCTATAGATGTGAGAAGACTAGGCATTTGTGATGTTTCCACATCCCATCTCATGTTCCCTTGTCTGAAGTTGCCTTCTAACTTCAAATATATAGTGCAGGCCCTGTCTATTAGCTTTATGTTAATTATGTGTGAAACTTATCACAACTAAAAGGTTGTGAAGCTCCTATTCTTCAGTCTTTTTGAGACTCAGTTCACTCCTCACTTCTTATCTCTTCAAATGAATGCTGGTTCCTATAAGGCTTGGAGTCAGAATAAATAATCTGAATTTTTTTATCTAAGTCTTGTACTCCATTGGCTTCCAGCAAATAATAATATTATTATTAATAATAATAATAATAATAATAATAATAATGTACAAACAAAAACTCTCATGTAAAATAAAAACCTGTGATCACAATCTTAACTTCTGATACTATTTTCTTTTTAGCATGAATTGTGGCTCCTTTTGAATTTCAGCCCTGTGACAGGACAAATCAAGTAAATTGGAGAAAATTAGTTTTCATTACTCAAAACATCCTTGGCCATTTGCTTGAATTATCTACTTAAGAATGAATACTTGCCTGTCAGGAATGTCCTTTTATTTTTGATATTTCTGATAGCTACAGATTTTTTAAACAAATACATAATATAATTTGTTCTATTTCTACAAAAGCCTATGCAAGTGGTCTGCCTTCTGAAACATGATAAGAAATTATTTGGACTCTTGAGACTGCGTGCCTTGTGTCAGGCATGTACTAGCTATCACTATCTGAGTCTATGCCAATAATCTCCTGCTTGCTTTCACTATACCAATGAACTGTTTTTCTTTTATTAAATTTAACCATTATATATATATATATATATATATATATATATATATATATATATATATAAATTTTCTTCATTAACAGCATATTAGAAACAATTGATAAAAAATAAAATAAAATCCTGAATCAGTAAGTCTGCAGAGGGTCTGAGATTTAACTTTTCTAATTAACCCTCCGCCAATATGGGTACTACCAATGCAAGACCACACTTGGATTAGGATAAACATATCATTTAACCTAGTAATTACTAACTATGTGAAAATTATTAGCAAAAGGAGGACGATTTACTAAAGTTTATTTAAGTAGAAATGAACTCATTTCTACACCAATATCGTTATCTGAGTAAATACTGTGTGATAGTATGAGACACTATGAGCACATATTCAACTAGATTTGGCCATAAAATAAGTTGCTGCCTTTGAAAACATCAGACAAATCTTAAATATACACATAAGGATTGCTTCCTCTTCAAAATACTTTTATGTCTTCCAAATTCAAAAAGTTATTTTCATGGCTTCCAGTTTCTAAACAATAATCCTCTGTCATGATTCATAACACCACAATGGACATGCTCCTTCTCGTACTTCCCAGCATGCAACTCAATAATGAATCCAAATTTCAAGAGAGTTCATGTGATTGACACAACCTGAACACCTCATGCTTTTCAATATAGAGCACTGTTTTCAAAGAAAGTAGGAAATATAGGAAATATAGGTTTTATTTTTCTCCTGCTTTATTCATATTTGAAGGTAAACATGGGTTACTCATATTTCAAAATCAAGATTATCAAAAGGTGGTTAATTACACAGAACTATTTAAGCAATGAAAACAAGATGAAATCATATAGGGGAATTTCAAATAAAAGGATATAGTGATATTTAGTGAATTAATACAAAAGTAATAAATAATGAGTAATTTTTAAAGTCAAACAAAATACCTATTTGTACATAAATTCAAACTAAACAACAACAACAAACCTTCCAAAGAAAGAATTAAAACAAGTAACTGACACCAAGTTAAAAATTTTGGTTTATGATAGCATATTCTTGGTAAACAATTTTATTAAATTATCAAATATTAACCACCAGAATTTTCACTACCATACATAGGAAGGAAAGATAATAAAAGTCAATAGTTGTTTATGACATTTATTACTGAGGAAATAACACTTATGTTATAGATGAAAAATATTATTCAGATAATCCAGAAGTGTAATTATGCTGAAGTTCAGTATTTTAGAACATGCTATCATTTTTTATTTTACTTAGTTATTGTCTATTGGTTTTTGATTTAACATATATATATTTATTTATATATATAGTTTCATTTGTTAAGAGATCACTGACAATTTAAGGAGTGAAATCCAAGAACAATGAATTGCTCTGAATTATTTCTGCCTAAGATTCTTATCAAATAATATCGTGTAATTAAATAAGTGGACAGTAGATTTGAGATGTAACATCTCACACTATCACAGGCATGTTTGATTTCTACAATGCAGCTGCTTTCTGTTTACCACCCACGCTGTAAATTCCAATGGTTACGTTTCTGCATACTTTACTGATTGAAGTGAATATATTAGTAGCTAAATTTGCATTTATGCTGATTGCCCTGAATACTGTGATCCTGTGTACGTTGTTAAGTACAAAATTTTCTCTAAGCACTTGCTTCCAGTAAGAATATTTGAAGCTAATGAAAGAATTGTACTAATTGTTAATGGTTGTTAGTATTTTTTATCGCTGTTTCCTGTTTCCTATTGCTATTCCACTATCAATAAGAAATATTACTAAGTTATGCATTTCAGGGACATTATTGGCTGCTTCCAAAGAAAGCCGTTGTTTTGCTAATCTGGTCTTTTGGTTACTGTTTTTATTTTTATTTTGGAGGGAGTGCTTAATTCCCTAAAGATCAAAAGAATTACAATAAGAAAAATTCCATGGCGCAGAAGATTGTTGATTAGGTAAAATTCACATGGTTTGCAAGCCTGATGACCTTAGTTAGGATTCCCAGAACTTGTATATCAAATATTTATAATCTCAGTGTGACAGAAGGAGAGAAGGGAGGTGGAGACAAGAGGATCTCTAGAAGCGCTGGGGCCAATTATCCTGGGTTATTCAGCACTGTATAGACCAGTCTCAGTCAACACCTGAAGGTTGTTTCCCTATTCTTACAAAGAAACAAATGAGACAAAACACACATATACTCACATATCTCTCATCTCTCTTAGACACACACACACACACACACACACACACACACACACACACACACACATCATGAGGGGACACATTTGGTTATTGGTACTATAAAATTCTTTATTATTAATATTTATACATTTTACATGGTAAAAGGCAATTAGTATTTATATTAATTTATTTCTCTAAACACATGGCTTGAGAGGATTAAATATTGAGTCACTGAAATGTTACAATTGACTAAAAATGTTTTTCTTTAATTCTATGCATAGCTGAGATAATTTCACAGGTGAAATAGTTCAGTGATGTTTGAATTTTTTAAATATTATAAATCAATGACTGGTAGAGCTGGGAATCCAGTTTCAACTTTGTATGAATTCTGTTATGCCTTTACCTAAATTATAAGGCTTGCATCCTCAAACCACTGTAACTTATGAGATGTGTTTAACTGATCAAGTCATTTACTACAGAGTCCATTGCTGAGCTCATGAAACCATCCTTCAGCATTAATTAATTTTTTGGAGGGTGAGAGGATCCAACTAACTTACATTTAACATCAAATCCTTAAATATCCCTTTACTACTGCTACAATTACTAAAACAGTGTTGTAAGACGGGGCTTCATGCAGCCCTTGCTAGCTGTTCAATATATCATTGAGGATGAACTAGAACACACGATCTAGCCTCCTTCTCTCTAACATGGTCTCTAACTATCAAATGTGATGAAGGATTGGGAGGCAATAACTTGTTTGTAGGTTATAGTTCCACACTTGGAGTCACTGACTTTTCCCTTGCACTAGTTTGTTTGTTTGTTTCATTTTTGCTGTTGTTCTGGTGGAGCCTTTCTTATGCAAACATTGTAAAACCCAACCATTCTTTTTGTAGTTGCCTTTTGCCTTAGGGTTCTATTGTGTAGCATGAGTCTTAAAAGTTCTTATTAATAAAATCAAACCCGAGGCCAGTTATTGGGGTGAACACTGGAAGGTCAGAGAGACAGAATAAGCCACAGCTATCTCACCTCGCTGGATCCTCAGCTGGTCTTGCTTCCTCAGACTGGATGCCCCGAGCCCTCATCCAGAATGGGTCTCAGCTGAACTGCTGCTAGAAGCCTGAAAGCTTAACCAGGCCAAATGCTTCTCCAGGCCAAATGCCTCTCCAGGGCAAAGGCCTCTAGTTTCTGGTCCTCACGCCTTATATACCTTTCTGCTTTCTACCACCACTCCCTGGGATTAAAGGTGTGGCTTTCTGGGATTAAAGGTGTGTATCACCGTGCCTGGCCGTTTCCAATGTGGCCTTGAACTCACAGAGATCCAGAGGGATTTCTGTCTCTGGAATGCTAGGATTAAAGGCGTGTGCTACCACTGCCTAACCTCTATGTTTAATATTGTGGCTGTCCTGTTCTCTGACCCCAGATAAGTTTATTAGCATACACAATAGTTTGGGGAACACAATACCCCCACACTATTGCTTTGATAAAACACCATAACCAAAAACACCTGGAGATAAAGGGGTTTATTTCATCTTTCAGTTGGTTGTCTATCATTCAGTGAAGTCAGGGTGGGAACTCAAGGCAGGAACATGGAAGCAGAAGCTGACAGAGGCTGTAGAAGACTGTTGTTTACTGGCTCGCTCCCCAGAGTTTGTCCAGCCCTCTTCCTTACAACAGCCAGGACCATCTCTACACAAGGATGACTGCCTGCTGTGGAATGGACCCACTCACATCAATCACCAATCAAGAAAGTGTGCTAGAGGTTTGCCTATTGGGTACTCACATGGAGGTATTTTCTCAATTAAGATTCTTTCTTCCCAGATGCGTGTAGGTTTGTGTCCTTTGACCAAAATCAACCAACACGTCCTCTCACATAAAAGAAGACAATTGAAATTAATTGAATTGTTTTAAATCCATCTTACATTTGCTACTTCTGAAATATCTCTATAAAATGACTATAGACCTTAATATCTTCAAAGATTTTTAGTCTTCCTGTCAATAACTCCTTCAAGTCTAAGCAACATAGGTATATAATATAAAACTGAGAGTGCTAGCTCAATTAAAGTGTTATTATCTAATGCATAAAAAAGCTGAAATAGTTGCCATCTACCCTTCCTGTTCAACATTCATGGCAAATTTAATTGGAGAAAAAAATACACTATAACTAACTTCTTATCAAATATTCAAGTATTGGACACAGTATTGTTAGGAAAAGGTGCATTGTTTTTCGGCTGAGCTCTACAACCCTGCTACTTTTGTAACTGGGCTTTTTACCATAAATAATTCAATTATAAAAATTGTAAAATTATTTCAGTGGTGATATTAAGTGTGATATTAGATGGACATTTTTTCCTTTGAAAAATCTCTGCTATAAAATTTCACAAGCATAATACACACACATTTATGTATATCTCCAGACATACACGTAAATATATATGTGAACAAGTCCTATTTTCCATTCTCATCAGTACACTACATAATATTCAAAATGTATGAATGTGTTTTGAGTGTATGAGTCCTCAATAGACTTACCCAGCTACAAACCCTGTGGAAAAGAATCATGACTGGCCTGGCAAGATCTGTTCATTTGTAAAATAGTAAATGATTATCATCTTGATAGCCAAACACTATATGATCAGTCTTTAAAACCTGCTATAGAGGAAATACCTATTTATTACATCAAACTTGGCCAAGAACTCAGAGTAAGGTTGGCAGATTATATGCCCTAGAGGAGAGGCTGATACTCCCGCTGTGATAAATAGACATAATATCAAACTACCTTCTTTTCTCTCTTCTACTGGACTCCTGGACCTCTGCCTGGTGCCTGGCCATTGATCTCTGCATCTGCTTCCATCAGGTACTGGATGAAGGCTCTATGATGACAGTTAGGGTATTCACCAATCTGATTACTGGGTTAAGTCAGTTCAGGCACTCTCTACACTATTCCTAGGGTCATTCTTGTGGATTCCTGGGAATTTCCCTAGCATCTAGTTCCTCCCTATCCCCATGATATCTATCTCTATTATGTGATTTCTTTCATTGCTCTCCCATTCCATCCCTGTTTCAGCTTGACCATCCTGTTCCCTTATGTTCTCATCCACCTTCCCCTACCCTCCATTGCCTCCCCCTGTCACCCCCAGCTTACTCATGGAGATCTCATCTATTTCCCCTTCCCAGGTAGATCCATATGTCCCTCTTAGGGTCCTCCTTGTTTCCTAGCTTCTCTTTAGTTGTGGTTTGTTTTCTGGTTATCCTTTGCTTTACATCTAGTATCCACTTATGAGTGAGTACATACCATGTTTGTCCTTCTGAGTGTGAGTTACCTTACTCAGGATGATATTTTCTAATTCTACCCATTTGCTTGTAAATTTCATGATGTCATTATTTTTTACTGCTGAGTAGCACTACACTGTGTATATGTGCAGCATTTTCTTTATCCGTTCTTTGGTTGAGGGACATCTAGGTTGTTTCCAGGTTCTGCTTATTACAAATAATGCTGCTAAGAACATAGTTGAGCATGTGTCCTTGTGGTATGATTGAGCATTCCTTGGGTGTATGCCTAAAGAGTCCAGTCTAAGAGAGAGAGGAGGGATTCTATGAGCAAGGGGAATCAAGATCTTGTGTGGTGATATATTATATACCCTAATAAAATTTGCCTGAAGATCAGGGAGACAAAGGAACAAGTCACTGCCACATCTTACCTCTAGGACTCCTCAGCCTGAAAAAGCCTCTAGTTCCTGTCTCCTCATGCTTCATATACCTTTCTCTTCCCAGCCATCACTTCCTGGGATTAAAGATGTGTGCCGCCACTGCTTGGTTCTTTTTTCTTTCCTAGACTTAGACAATCTCATGTAGTCCAGGGTGGCTTTGAACTCACAGAGATCCAGACAGATCTCTGTCTCCCAAGTGCTGTGATTAAAGGTGTGTTCCACACTGCCTAGCATCTACGTTTACTCTAGTG